>JAPYZI010005089.1:0-11336 GCA_030523105.1 Ophioninae sp. A BG-2022a
AAACAATAGTTGATAGATAAGTGTCATAGTTGACGATCGGAGTAATAATAGTTACTGAAAAAACTGTTGTCGACTTTTTTTTCGCAACTATTATTACACTGACTATAAACTATGGCACTTAGTTATCAACTATTATTGTTGTGAAAACAATAGTTGATAGATAAGTGTCATAGTTAACGATCGGAGTAATAATAGTTACTAAAAAAAGAAAATACTTCGATGGACCCAAACCCAAACAAACGCAACTATCACATTTCTAGTTACTAGCTAAAACGTGCAACTATAAATTATTATTCTCCCAATTAATAACTAAAATATATGTATTATTATTATTGATCGAATAATACTAATCTTAATAACTCGGATATTCACCGATTAACTACTATTATTCTAAATATCAACTAGAATACTCATCCAGCGAATAATTACAATCCCGATCAACATTATTCGAAACACGAAGAGTTTCTCGTCTTTTATTCGTTGGTCTGAAGGTGCTCTATTGATTCGCGCTCGTCGAATCAAAAATCGAACGTAAATTTATCGTTTCGTTAAAACGAGGGACGTTTTTTCGTCAATTGTTTTTGGTACCAGGCGAAAGGTCGAAAAAAAACAAAAAAAAAAAAAAACAAAAAAAAAGATCGAGAAAACAAAAGGAATATATCCGAACATGAGACGAACCGATGTTTATTGACTGTGTCTATAAACCGGTCGTAAATATGAAATACACAAACACAAGTAGACATTTTCATGTACTTAGACACTATACGCGTATATATACGTATGCATAAAAAAAATTTATCCACATTCTAATAATATGCAACCGCGGTGCACAGTCGCAATTATTTCACGAATGGCTGATAATATCACGGCCCACCAGCACCAATTTCACGCCATTAATTCCGCACCGAGCGCCGCCTTATATCTTATCTGCACGGTACTTCTTTTTTGTTTTTTTTTTTTTCTTTTTTTCGTCTTTTTTTTTTCTTTTTTACCGACGCGAATGTTGGTTTCTTTTTTGTTTGTTTGTTGTTTTATTTTATTTTTTTCGTTTGTCGTTGATGCCGGCCTCGCGGTAGCTTTATAGGAGGCCAGAAGTACGCGCCTATGGTGGAGTAATAGACCGAGAAAACGAATTGAGCATGCAATATCTCGTGATCAATATGAAAACGCAAAATGGCCGTTGATACAGAATCGAATATAGAATCGAGGGCCTCACCACTATAGGATATTCCTTGGCTCGTCGGAATTCCAACTATTTCTCCTTCGCCTCAGCCCAAACAAACCCAAACAAACCCAAACAAACCGAAACAAACCCAAACAAACCCAAATAAACCCAAACAAACCCAAATAAACCCAAACAAACCCAAATAAACCTAAATAAACCCAAACAAACCCAAATAAACCCAAATAAACCCAAACAAACCCAAACAAACCCAAACAAACCCAAATAAATCCAAACAAACCCAAATAAACCCAAACAAACCCAAATAAACCCAAACAAACCCAAACAAACCCAAATAAACCCAAACAAACCCAAATGAATCCAATCAAACCCAAACAAACGCAACTATTTCTCGATCGCCTCGAAAAAAAAAAAAAAAAAACAAAAAACGTTGAAACGGCAAAACAAAAGAAAAATTGGACTTAAAACAAAAGAAAAATTACTTTGCTCCATTCTTCAGCAAAGTAATTATTACCGTCCGCGTAATAATTCCACGAAGACGAAAAAAAAAAAGGAAGAACAAAAAATGAAAAATGGAGGAATAGCGTTTTTTCCGAAGCGTCAAGAAGACCAAAAGGGTTCGGTGGAGTGAGATTCGATTGTGGACTATTATTTTCGTGGTGGTATATACGCGTACGGCTGGCATCGAAACTCTGGCGATCGAAAAGCTCTGTAATACACGTGGTACATGCAGAGTGGCCAGCCGGCGCCATAAACCGCAAAGGATAAAGCAAAAAAAAAAGGAAAATCTCACTGAATTATCGCTGTGGTTCCGGCTGTGCACATTCTGTTCGAACTACGTGTATTTACCAGAGGTCATTTCGAACCCGTTTGATCGCAACGTTCCGTTTACTATCAGGTCTGTTTCTGTTCGGGGACTGTGCGCACTTATTTCTCAACGATTTATCGATTTCGGGTGGGGTCCTTGAAATTACCGTTGTACAAAAGGTCCAACCGAGTTTAGGATCAGGATAGATCGAAGACGTTGAAGGTTATGGAACTTTGGGGGTTGGTTCGATGTCCCAAACGAGCCAATAACACCACCAACAACACTGGACCCCTAACACTAGCCAACACGCTGCGAGCCAGTTTTGGTTACTCCTGGTTAGATCAAAGAAGGCAAATACAGAGAAAGTACTGAAAGAACGTGGGAAATCCAAACTCCCAATAAATATCGAAGCTTAACCAAATTGCCTTAACCAAAATTGCCAAGTATTATCAGGGAACATACAACGATCGAGGCTGATCATAAAACCTACGAAATTCTTGGTTGGATTTTCGTGATCCAGTTCTGATCCAATTCATGATGATCCAGTTCTGATGAAACTGGATCACCTGGAAGAACTCCTCCCTAGATCCTGTCCTTTCCAGCACTCTCGTCATCCCAACGTTCCAATTATCCTCATCATTCCAAAATGCCTAAAAGAATTGGATCTTTAAAAACCCTACCGATCACTGATCTAATTTTTCGTAGCAATTTCTTCGATGTTGAAGATGAAAACGTTAGTTCAATTAATTGATGAATGTTCTTTTGAAAACGACAGAAGCTCGATAAAACGACTGAAAAATATGACTTTTCTTCCCGGACATTGAAAGAGTTTGAAACGACGAGTCGTCTCGTTGAGAGAAAGAAAACTTGAAGGATTCGAAACTTCCCATCAGGAAAGAGTCGACGAAAAAAAAAAAAAACGAGCTAGAAAATTAACGTAGTCCGTTTGTAGGGTAGAGATGAAAGAAGGAATACCGAAAAACGGGCTCTTTGGAACTGGCAAGCAAGTGAGGGGATCCGCACGAGCCGACGGCTCACGGAGCTCTGCGGTTCTGTGACTGCGACTCCTCTGGATTATTCGAATCCCTATCCCTACGGGGCTTTCTCTCCCTCGTGATACAACCTCATCGTCTTCTTCCCACTCTCGTACTGAATCTCCTCTCTCTCTCTCTCTCTCTCCTTCTCTTTTTCTCTGTATACCCACCAACTACCGTAACCTCTCACTCTGTCTCCTCGTCGCATTGAATCTCCGTTTCCGTTGGAACGAGACCGTGTTTTCCACGACTGATTAAATATTGTCACTCGCCAAACCAGGGTACGCTGTAGCCCGAGTTACCGGGCAACGTGTCCTCCAAGTGGGAACCCATTTGAAACGATATTTCCAAAAGGATCGATAAAAGAAAGCTCGAAAAACGTTGATCATCCAACGTTAAACCCAAACAAACCCAAACAAGGATGTTTGGAAGAGTTTGGTTAGGAATTAGAACGGTTAGATTCGAAGGGATCAACCGGGATGACAAAATCTTTCCTGGCAGCAAGAATTGCCGCCGACGGGGTCCCCTCGATTCCGTTTACCATTCCGTTTCGTCCGCGCCGTCTGGCTCTTTCTCAACGTGTAGGTGGAACGAGCTCTTTCTCTCGCTCTCTCGCGTTCGTACCTACACGGAGGTTTGATCGTAGCAGTGAATACAACCAACCGCACAGCCGTTTGGGGACGACGATTCATTCAGAGAAACTACCGTGAAAGGGACACCTGTTGGGCGCTCCAACAAAACCGTACACGAGTACGCTCGCGTAGACACACACACATACACCAGCAGAGAGAATTGAATGGACACAGAAACGTTCTCTCAACTGTGGGAGCTGTAATGCTCCCCGCGACAATCCTAGAAACAACCAGGCACGCGCCCTTTCCAGCCACTCGAGGTTGGGAGCCGTTTGTGTGTGGAACGATTTGCGAGCATTGTGCGGATCGTTGACACTACGGATTGGCAATTTAGGGCCTCGAGTGTCAGGGTAAACCAATGATCCTGGTGACCCCGAAAAGCCAATGGAAATAATGGACAAACCGATCATCAATGACGACGATATCCATCTTTCGCTGCCCGAAGCTAGAAAGTACCGTAATAAAAACGTTTCAGCGTCAATGATCCCGAAATGAAGATCGGAAAGACCTTCCCTAGGTATCTTCCGGGCGATAACGAGGAATAAAAAAAGAAGCGGGCAATTAAAACGCGCGCATAGTACGCGGAGCCGAAGAGGGCGTTGAGTTTGTTCGGAAGGGTGAATCGGTGGCGCCGAAGATGAACCGCTGCCCAGAGGGGACACCCAGTTATTAATGTACGCGAAGATTTTGGCTTCCGTTCGGTGCTGTTTGGCCAGCTGGTACGTACGGATAGAAGCTTAAGGTGTTTGGAAACCGAGAATTTCGGAGACGAACGAATCTCTAATCCGCCGTCAGCAGTTGTAACGTAGATTCGTCGAGTACGAAGCAACGATCCATACGACACTGGTAATCCTAGTTCTTTAAAGTGGATAAAAGTTTCACCGTGTTTGGAAGTTCGGTTCGTTTGGCTAGACAATGATAACGGATCGTTGATTCCGGAAGGAGGCGATGAGCCGAGGATCGAGCGATTAAGGTCGTAGACGGCTGATCTCGTTGTTAGTCAACGTCCTCTTTCGTTTTCGAGAAAGAACCGGTGACGGAGACTCGGAAAGCCAACGGAACGTAAACGCGGGTGTCCTCTTACCTGGCCGTTGTGCAGTCCCTGTACAATACGTCAAAGTCCTTGCAGCTGAGCAACTTGCATCGATTAACACCAGGCTGTATGGCGCCTAGACCGCGCAGAATTCTGACTTGTTCCACGTTGCAAACGAGTGGCACGATATCGAGTCTCTTGAGTTTGGTGTAAACGGTGTGTAGACCACCAACGAGATGCTTGAGAAAGAGTTCGAAGGCTTGTGGCAAGCATAGCATAGTGTCACCACCGATTATGAAAGCGGCTACTTTTTGTCCGCGATAATCGACGAGTTTGCACTCGTTGGCTGTTGGATCGCTAGAGCTTATAGGTGGTGGACTGTTGTAGGATCTTGGCGGTAGAACTCCGTGATGAGCAGCCATGAGTTCCAAAGGTGAACCATGATGAGCGCTCAGCATTCCACCCAATTGGCCCAAAAGCCGTAATTCCGGTGGCGGAAGACCCGGCATACGCGGTACCATGCCTGGAAGTCCAGCTGGACCACCACCGGCCGACAACGGCGGTGGTGAGAGCGGTAAAACCTGCGGTGGGGAACCTCTCGTCGGTGAACCCGGTGTTGGTACACCGCGCAGTTGTGCCTGTTGTGCCTGCAATTCTCGCAATTGATCGCGCGGATGACTCTGATGCGAACCCGGTGGCTGATGAGAACTGTGATGCTGCTGGTGCTGTTGCTGCTGTTGGCTCAATTGTTGAGCCAACGGACTGTGGGAGTGTTTCGGACTCCCGGTTACTGGACTACCGCGGCTGCTATGATCGGACGAACTGTCCATCGCTCCGTGGTCCATCGAGTGTGCGAAACGCCTGAGGTCCAGCACCTCGAACCTCTCGAGCAGGTCCGTGGCGTTGTCCGTCGTTTTACCTTTTTCACGAGATATTATCGTCTCTTTCCCGTCCGTCTTTTATCTCCTGTTTGGACCAGCGTTTTTCTTTTTCTTCTTTCTTTTTTTTTATAACGCTGTCCTTACGGCGCCCCAACGGATCGCAGAGTCACTCCGCTATCATAGCGTTCACCGAAGGCTTCGACCGCCACCGCTCCCTCACCGTTTATAATGTTCACCGGTCCTTTTTATTCTTCGGCAGCCCCGCACTTTACGACCCCGAAGAATCCGATCGACACCGATCACCGGTAACACCGATTAATACACAACGTCGATGAACAAACTAAACACCTACGGAATGTTCACTTCCACTATCAGAGGTTGTACCGGCGTTTACTATCGACCGATGACACCCCAACGTGTAACTCCTCTTCGCAACTTCCCGAACAACCAACCAATCAACGAAAACAAACGAAAAAAAACAACAACCAAAAACTCAACTCCGTCGGTCCGACTCGAGTGTTCCGGCTGTCATTCGTACACCCGTCAATTTAAGAAACGAGGTTTCATCGCGCAGCTTTACGAACCAACAAAAACTAACGACTCTCTTCTTCGGATTATCCACTCCGATCCCTAATTTCGGGAGAACGAAAACCCAATAGCCGTAGAGTCCGAAACCGAAGTGACGGTAAAGCACAACCAACGGAATACACAAGTAGGTTTTCTTCTTTCCTGTTCACTGCACTTGGCGCACCAACCGGCTCGTCCGTTTTCGTAACTCTCGTAGTTTTTCGGTGATCCGACGACCGGTAACAGTCCCGGCTGTCGTTATCAACAACTACCTTGGATCAAACGAATACTCGGGCGCGAAGCCAGTTGGCAAAAAGTAACGCGGAACGCGAACCGAAACACGGGGTAAACCTCTCGCGCGACAACACCGAACGGAATAAAACTACATTGAGCGCGGAGTTGGAGAGGGGTGGAGGTTGGAACGGTGGTGGTAAGTCGTACGAGGGATCGTAGCGGCGGTGGTGGTGGTGGTGGTGGTGATGGTGATGGTGATGGTGGTGGTGGTGACGATGACGACGGTAGTTGCGGTGGTGGTAGTTGGCGGTGTTGATGGTAGCGGCGGTAGTTTGGCCCGCGGTCCGTACAGTACCGGAGGCCCAACACACAGCGGCAAACTCGTACCTTCTCGGCAAAGTGGCAAACGCTCTCGGCTGGGTCGAGTCGGGAGTATTTCCACTACCCAGTCACAGATGTAATAAATAAAAACATCAGTCGAGTCTCTCGGCTCGGGGAAGAAGGAGTGGGATAGGCGGTGGCGCGGCAGGGAGGCGGGAAGGAGGCCGAGGGAGGCCTGGCAAATGGGTGTCTACGGTGCGCGCGATCCTTGGCGTCTATTGGCCGTTGAACTGGCTTTCGTCGATGCTGGATTGGTCGGGTACTTCCCGTTGTGTACGCCCAACCAACAGCTCCCTACCAAAACTTCATAAATGAACAAATTGTAGTGGGGTATGAACATTCGTATCGCCACGATTTCTCTCGTGATCCCACCACCGGTCTTCCCAACTGTGGATTCCGATCTCTCGTAGTCGCGCGATCCTTCCACGAACCAACTCCCTCAAACTCCCCCTGGGTCCCTCCTCCTCCTCTCCTCAACCTCCAGCCAACCTCCCTACCACGAACGATCCACCTCCGGAACTCTCGACGTCTCGAAACGACAACGGCTATGTGCAAACGGAAAAGGCGGAGAGGCAGGTACGACTGGAACGAGGCTGTGCGACGAGAGTCGGATACCCACCGCTCGGGGATATATATATAGACGACGTCTCTCGATGCACCCGAAGAGCGGTGTTTCTGCGCGCGTTCTACTCGCGTCGAGAGGAATTCTCTTAACCCCCGTCAGGTGGGAGGACGGACAGGGAGGAAGGGAGGGAGGGAGGGGGTTTCTTCTTTTTCCTCCGTATCCGCGAGGTCTCTCTTGGCTCTCCTCGTATGTTTCCCTCCTACCCTCACCTTCCTTCTCTTCCTCCTTACCGCTCCTTTCTTCTCGATCGACTCTCTGTCTCTCTCTCTCTCTCTCTCTCTCCGCGTAACAGGGAGTATTCTTCTCTCGCTTCTTCCCTTTCTCCGCTTCGGCTCTTTCTCCCGCTGCAACGTCTGTACGAATCCGGGGTGTCCCTTCGCTCTCTTCGTCACTACCAACAGCTATCCGGAGGAAACACCAGAAGGAGAATGGCATATACGTTGCTCGCTGCCAAGAATGTCCACGCGGTATCCTTCTCTCGCTCTCTCTCATTCTCTATCTACCCTTCTTATCCTCGACACCCCTCACGCTCTGTACGAATCGATAGCGAGGTTCCCATTTACTTTCTCTCTCTCTCTCTCTCTCTCTTTCCATCCCCCTTATTCAACAAACCCACCTACGTTGGAACTTAGGTAGAAAACCGGCAAAGAGAAAAGGTGGGTACTACGGGTTCTTCAGCTTCTACCGCTTCCACCGTTCTCCCCTCCGTCCTCCGCGCTCCAGGCACTTATTTCTTCTGTAGGTAAACTCCGTGCTTCCCCTACTTCTCAGGATTTTCCACCGGAACCTTTCTCTATTTCGATGCTCTACGAACGCCTTCGAACCTCCTCCTCTACCTCCTACGACCTTTTCGTTCTTTCTTTCTTTTTCTTTCGAAACCAACCACCCACCGGGTTTCCAATGAAACTCCGCCGTTTGAAATCCGATACCAAAAGTCTCGGTTGTTTTTAACCAAAAAGTATTTTTCGTCCTTATCAACGAACGTTTCCTGTTGTTTTTTCAAATTTTTACGACGCTGGCTTCATCGGACCGCAGTGGACCGGAGCCTTTTGGATTATCATTTTGAAGAGGATTAGGTTTTTTTCTTGACGGCTGTTTTTGATCAGCTGGGACCATTGCGTATAAAATTTGCTGGCTGTTGGGTCGGTCCTCCAGCGGAGGAAACGCTGAACATTTTTGATGATAGTAATGGAACGAATATAGCTTTAATGGAAACTGAAGGATAGTTGAAGCCATCAGAGATTCCTCGTTCTACAGCAACAACCCTGTTGTCTCGTCATAGACGTTACGTTTCCTAAGCTGAAGAGAAAGACAACTGATGAAACGAGAAAAAGAGAGGAAACGAGAGAATCGTTTCATCATCCCTGATACCTCGAACGCTCTTTCGAGCAAAGACCCTTTCGTCTATGGCACAGCGGATCGACACGATGACCCAGAAACCCCAAAAGGGACCGTCATCTGGTCCACGAACTGACCGACTCTTCCTAACCGTCGTTCACCCCTTTTAGTATTACAACGTCGGTGATGGTACGTCCGAAAGCTCTACGTTACCAATAATACGAAGTAATCAGCTCTGATGGCTGATACCTCGGATCTTCAACAATTTTTTCCGACTCTGATAACACTGATGACATCCTAACCATCCTCTATTCAAAGATAACTTTGATGTTTTACCAATCAACGAAAAAAAGAAAACAAATCAATAATCCAAAATTCTAAACATGGAAAATGGAACATCTGGATCAAGATTTCCTGACCAATAATTACAATATCGATTGAGGAAAATCCAAACGGAGTTTTCAAGGTCGTTCGAGTCCGGGACATTGAAAAATTGATATTTCTTTCTTTGATGACTAGAATTCCTCATTACGTTGGAAATGGATATTGTCTGTTATGAATTAGGGAAGCGTTTCGAGTTGCCGGATAGACTGGTCCTATGGACTTACGGGTTGAATATGAGAAACGATCAATCAAAAAATCGAAGTTTCTTGGTCGTTTGAGGATCTTGAGGATCTTGAGGATGAGCTCGTCGTTGATTGAGAGTTTGTTGAATACTGGGAGATGTGGGGGATGTGTGCGTCTCTCTCCGTGGGTGGTTGAACAAGAGCTTTGGTGAGGAGTCAAGGCGAGTGACAGGAAGGGACCGATGTTTGCCTCGGTCGAAACCGCCCCCAATTAGTGGAATTAATACAGGGCGAAACGAAGCTTTGGAGGGGAGTTAATGCGTGGACTCTCGGTTGTTGCGTCGAACGGTACGGGTGTACGTATACAAGTATGCACATTCAATAAACCTAATACGTAGGTATGCTGTGTACCTAAAATTAGGCTTTGCTGGGGCATTGCTGGGTACAGCTGATGGCCGATGGTAGCCTCAGTGTTCGCTCTGTGTCACTGTGCTCATCGACCATCAACGATACACCCACCGTTCCATCCTTTATTCCTAACGAATGCTTGACGCTGATCCACCTTTATCCTGTCGTTTGGCGGTTCCTCTTTTTAACCCGGCAACAACAATTGGCTCGATCCATTGAAAAGAGCCAAAGGTTGGCATCCACGTGCGCGAGTGTTTCGATCAGGAATTACCTGCGTTGAGGGAGGATACAGGATCGAAAGAAATCAATTTTACGAAATTATTCATTTTTTTCGTTAAGCATCGATCCTCGGCCATTGGTATTTTTAGGTTGTCGTTGGAAGAATCGGGTAGAAATTTATGACAAATTGAAACAAGTGAAAAGAATTAGGTCGCGATTTATTCGTTCGTTCATTCATTCGTTCATTCATCCATTAATTAATTAATTCATTCATTCATCCATTAGTTCATTCATTCGCTCATTTATTAATTCATTCATCCATTCGTTAATTAAAAATGAATTAATTAATTAATGAATTAATAAATGAATTAATTCATTCATTTATTAATTCATTAATTCATTCATTCATTTGTTCATTCATTCATTTATTAATTCATTAATTCATTAATTCATTCATTCATTTGTTCATTCATTCATTTATTAATTCATTAATTCATTAATTCATTCGTTCATTCATTCATTCATTCATTCATTTATAAATTGATTAATTAATTAATTCATTCATTCATCCATTTATTTATTCCTCTCTTCATTCATCTATCATATTCACTTCATATTCCATATTTTATTACTTTTTTTTCTTTTTTATTTACAATCATTCGAACCCAAACAAACAATTTCACAAGAGCAATTTTTATTTTTCCCTCTCCCCATACGTACCCCTCCATCCATATTTTGTTTTTCAAAATTCTCATTGAACTTAACCCAAATATTTCCAAGCATTTCACCTTTCCACTATTGGATTCACTCTTAGCCCCCCCCCCCCCTTCCAATCTCGAAGTCTTCGATTTCTAACGTGGACCTCCCCGTCCTGATTCGATACTCGGACCGAGCAATCCCGCATCGATAAGCATTGTGCGCTAGTACCCAACCAAAGGGAGTGCACAATAGCCAAGATTTTATAGCCGGAGCTCTCTTATCCGCGAGAAGACTCCCGTACTCCTCCTCAACCCCTCCGCGAGTAATCCTCTCTGTCTCTATTGTACTATCCTCCATCTCTCCTCCCCCCCCCTCCCCCCGCCCCTTCCTTCCAGATTTCTCGAGCTACCTTGATCTAATCCTCCAATCTCGATAAATTTCACTTCGCTACATACGTATGAATTTTCAGGGAGTTTCTCGGCCCCCTCTCCCTCCCCCCCCCACCCTCCTTCCCTTCGCAACACTCCGAAACATCGATAACGATACGGGTTACGTTTTTTCAAAAAACATTTTCAAAAAATCTTCTAAACTAGTGACGAAATTTTTTACCATCGAGAAATGCCCATAAGAGAACGAAGAGGATGTTGAGTTTTTTTTTTTTTTTTTTTTTTTTTTTTTTTTTTTTTTTTTTTTTTTTTTTTTTTTTTTTTTTTTTTTTTTTATTAAAA
>JAPYZI010005090.1:0-17100 GCA_030523105.1 Ophioninae sp. A BG-2022a
AAGAAGCTTACTCTACGGCCTTTTGAAATATCGTGATTTTTGCGATTCTGGCAAAACGGCCCGGAAGGACGAAAAAAATTTTTTTTCCGTTTTTAAACTCTTAAAAGGGTCTATTCGATCGGAAATTTTCCGCTGATTACGAATCCGCCCGAGTTTTTGCCGAACGTGGAAAATTGGACTTGGAAAATGCAAAAAAACTAGTCTATAATATTATTTCGAAATTTTCTCCTAGAAATTGAGAGTTCAAGGCGAATTAAATGGTGGATTCGTGTTCAGGGGATCAAATTACATCGAAATGGATGTAATTTGGACGAATAAAAAAAAATCAAAACCCCGCCCCCCCCCCAAAAGAATGTTGAATTATTGAAATGTTGTCATACGTTTGATCAGGGCGGTGGGGAAGATAAGCGAGAGTCGAGGGTGGACACGGGAGAGTTGTACGAGCGCGAGGAGTTCCGGTCTCCTGGAGAGGAAGCAAGCGAGGGCATGCAGAGCAGCCCCGGACATAATGCAGAGCTTCGTCCAGGCAGCTAAAGACACATCGATGGTTTGTCAATCGGCGTTTCGGAATCGTCGTTGGAACTGCAGCAGCATCGAGCGGGCGCCGAATTACACTCCGGATTTAATCACTGGTGAGTCCAAGCCTTCAGTAGCCATCATTAAAGCTTCAATGGAGCCACGCTCCAAAAAAGGTTGGAAACTTCGATTCGGGTCCTCCTGTGAAATTTACAGTGTCAAATTAGCTCGTGGTTTTTAATTTGGGCTAGTTTGGGTTTGTTTGGATTAGTATGGGTTTGTTTGGGTTAGTATGGGTTTGTTTGGGTTTGTTTGATAATCGACAGGGTCGAATTACCTTGTGGTTTTCAGTTTGGGTTTGTTTGTTTGGGTTAAGTAGTCATAATTGAAGCTTCAATGGCGTCAAGCTCCAAAAAAAGCTGGAAACTTCGACTCGGGTTTGGTCTGTGGAATTGACAGTGTCAAATGAGCCTGCGGGTTTTTGTTGATGAGAAAAGGTTTCGGTGATGGAGGAGAGCCTCGATTGTTTGCTCGAAGAGACGAGGAGGCGTACCAGAGGGGAAAAGAAAGAAATGAGCCTGCGTAATTGGAGGCTATTATCGATATGAGAGGAAGGAAAAAAAAATAACATAAAACATTCTTGTTGTAGGAAACGTTACGAGCTTTCTCGCCAAACTGGCTCTTTGTTCGGTCTCACTCCATTTTTTCCTCCCTTGTTCTTTCCTCCTCGTCTCTTTCTTCTTCTACTTCTTCTTCTTCTTCGTCTTTTTTTATTCCAGTGAGTGTTCCCAGGTTTCCCAGTTCCCACGGTCCCTTCTTTTCGTTCGCGTTAAGGGCTTGCCTCGTATTTTTTGATCGTATGCGCTTGTCTTTAGGCTCGCCTGAATTTCTGACGGGTATTTTGAACTCAACGCTTTAGGGATGCGACCCCTTAATTTTTGGGAATTTTAATTAATGCGAATTTTTATTTTTCGGAATTTCAGTTATTGGAAATTTGTGTGTTTGGATTTGTTAGGGTTTGGGAATTTTTATTTTTGGTTTTGTTTCGGTATGAGAATTCCTATTTTTGAGAATTTTAATTTTTGGAAATGTTACTTTTTAGGAATTTTAATTTTTGACAATTTTAATAGTTGGAAATTTAAATGTTTCGGAATTTTTATATTTGACAATAAAAATTAAATATTTACTTTAGTATGAAATAGGAGATGAAGGAATGATAAACTGAATGATACTATTGAGCAGGAACTAGAGAGCAGGCGTTCGTTTACGCGATGTCAGCGGCAGCTGCAGTGTGGAGATTGGCGCGAGGTTGCGCCCTCGGGAGTCTCGCGGCGTGTTCGTGCGCGACGCCTCCGCGTCGGGAGCCACCCTCGCCCTCGGCTCTAACGTCCTCGTCGTCGTTCGCATCGACATCGGTATCCTTCGGGGCATCATCAGCGAGGAACGCCTTTAAGTGGGGTGGCTGCGGTGACGACGTCAGATCAGCCTCGAGAATGGCCAAGCGATTTTTGCAAGGTGCAACTCCACCTGGCTCAGGCGCGACTGGCAAATTCATGCACGCCGTTAACATGCACAACAATCGGGCTGGTCGAAGGGTGAGATTTTTCGTGGGAACATTTTTCTGTAAGAATTTGCGGCTCTCGGTTACAAATTTCGAAAGATCGAGAATCATTCGTGACTCGACTGACATCTGGAATCATTGTTAACTGGATTGGGATCAATCATGATTGATAACTGGCGAGAGATCTGCAATTATTGATATTTGGAGAAGGATCTGGAATTATTCATGTCTGGAGAAAGATCTGGAATGATTGATAATTGGACTAAGATCTGGAATTATTGATAACTGAACTGAGATCTGGAATTATTGATAACTGGATAAAGAATTTGAATTATTAATAACTGGAGAAATATCTGGAATCATTGATAACTGGATGGAGATCAATCAAGATTAATAACTGAACTAAAATCTGGGATCATTGATAACTGGATGGAGATCAATCACGATTGATAACTGGACTAAATCCTGGAATCATGGATAAATGAATGGAGATCAATCATGATTGATAACTGGACTAAGATCTGGAATAATTGAAAACTGAACGAAGATCAATCATGATTGACAACTGAATCAAGATCGGGAATTATTGATAACTGGACAAAGATTTGGAATTATTAATAACTGGACAAAGATAATGAATAATTAAATAAAGATCAATGACGACTGCCCAAAGATTCGTCATCACTTATAACAATAAAAATTCCTCAATTTAAATCCTGTCATCATCCACCCCAAAAGAAACGTCACCGCTAATCAAGCGCCGTAATTCTCAAAAGAGTAACTCGTCCCTGCCCTCTTCCTCCCTTCCACCGCCGTCGAGCGAGTGAATCCGCAATGAATGGTGGTTTCGTTGGGCAGGCGGTCGAGCAGTCTCTGACCCTCGAGTGCAAGTGTCACGGGGTGTCGGGTTCGTGCAGCGTGCGAACATGCTGGCGAGGGCTCGGTTCGACAGGACCAGCCGCTGCCGGAGCCCGTCTCTTCCGCCGATACGCTACCGCGGCCGAGGTAAGACCGAGATCGGGCAGCAGATTGCCGCCCCTCTATCATCACGACAATTTGCTGTACACGACCAAGAGCCCGGACTACTGTTTGCCGGACAAGAAGCGCGGGAGCCTCGGGACCATCGGAAGGTATTTGTCAAACCTCATCACCTAAACAAAAAAAAACAAAGACTTACAATCAGGCTTAAGGTATTTCCATTCGTTGAAAAAACATTTTGCGTATCACCGAAAACTCAATGATTCATTCAACGAAATAATTCAAAGAAAGTTTAATAATTAATTCATTGAAAAGTCAATAATTAATTAAGTGAAAAGTCAATAATTAATTCAACGGAAAATTAATAACTAATTCAACGAAAATTCAATAATTAATTCAAGGAAATAATTCAACAAAAATTCAATAATTGCTTCAACGAATATTCAACCAAATACTTCAACGATTAATTTAATTTAATGTCACCAAAAAAATCAATCTCTGAATTTATCTAACGATCTTGAATCCATTTTCGAAAAAATACTTTATTTTCTTTATCGTCCGTTTCTTACCCATCGTTTCGCAACGTCACGAGTCCAAACGAGAGAGATCCTACGAAATGCAAAATCTCTCGGATCAAGTTGCCATTGGGATTGTCCGGTTCGCGATCAATCATTCTTCGCGATCACAATGAACTCGTTATCCCTCGTATGCGCGCGCCGATTCGATTTGACACTCTCCAAGCAGATTTTATTATTATTATTATTATTATTATTATTATTATTATTATTATTATCGGCTATGGATTTTTTTTTACATTTAATTATTTGCCATTTTTATTTTATTTAATTATTTCCCATGTTTTTATTTTTTCATTATTTGCATTTTTTTGCCTATTTAATTATCAGTCATTAATTATATATTTATTTTTTAAAATTGGTATCATTAATATACGAGAGAGATAAACTCAAGCGTGCGCACGCTGGAGTAAGAAAATAAGAATTGCGAGGGAAGATATGTGAGGACTGCCAGCCGGGTTGCAGTTCGCGCCAGGTATAACGCTAATGAGATCGATAAATCTGCTTCGTTCGTATCCGCGCCTCCGATCTTAAACAAACAAAAGAAAATGAATTAAAACAAAAAAAACCATAAGCACGTGGAAGAATAAGAAGAAAATGCAAATATCGAAGAGCGCGTGGCGCTCGAGCCTCCCCCACGATTATTGAAGAGAATTTATGATCCTCCTTCCTTTCGATTGCCAGTCAAGTGTCAGCAAACAAAATTAAAAAAAAAAAGAACAGTCGTTGATCATTTTAAAATCAATCTTTTCCGATTTCTGGTTTTAAAAAATCATTGAAAATTCCATTTGATCGATTTTTTTTACCAAACCAAACGAATCCCCATAGACCCCCATGGAACCCCACAAAATCCCATAGACTCCGATGGTCCGAGTTCTTCGTTCCCGACGTTTTCTTCGTTTACTCGACGAAAGTACTCGGATCGTGTACCGTTCGTCAGTGCTTGGACACTTGAGCCACCGTGATAGTTTCATGTCCGGGTATTCAGCACGTTTTGTACATTGAAAGATATACGAGAAGTCGATGTTGAAGATTCAAGGATGCAAATTGATCGTGTCGCTCGGTCGGGAGTCACTCACCGTTCTCACTCGCAATAATTACTCCGGCACGCTCGGGCGTAAATAAATCGGAGGAAGAACTTCAACCGAGTTAACCGGATAACGGGGGCGGACTTGAAATACGTACTAATTTCAATACAAACATAAACATGTACGATACAAGTACGTAAGCAAACAAAGAAGACAAATGGGCTAATAAATAATGATAAATTCATTTATCCATTTGTTAATAAATATTCATATATGTATTTAATCGAAATTGTTTGTTTGTATTTATCAATTCCATATTTGATTATGCAACCCAATTTTTAAAATTCGGTTAAATTGTGTATTGAATAATTTACAACTTCATTTTGTTCATTTGGAAATTAATAATCAGGTTTAAATTTTAAAAAGTAGAAATAAATATCCATACGAATGAAACAATAAAATATTTGACTTTTTTATGTATTTAGTAATCGTTATTTATTTTACGAATTTTTAAAAATCTATTTACCAACTCGAGAATTAATTTTTTTCGTTTAGAAATAAATATTTATTTACTTCGATCGTCATTTCTTTTTTGTTAATAAAAATTTGGTTGCTCCAAAATTAATAGTTATTTATTTGAATTTGGCAATGAATATTTATGAAATGAATTTGTCACTTTACAAATAAAATGAACACTCGATTCATAAATATAAATAAATAAATAAATAAATAAATAAATAAATAAATAAATAAATAAATAAATAAATAAATAAATAAATAAATAAATAAATAAATAAATAAATAAATATAAATAAATAAATAAACGAGCCTTCACCAAGAATAGTAAATACGGTAACGAATCGTAGTAACGGAAACGATTGAAAAGCAGGCCAGAGAAGGCACCCTCGAAAAAAAAAACGTACCGAGCCCATTGCAACGGGCATTTATTTTCAGAGACAGATAAAGAGAGAAAGTCGTGGAGGACGATCGGAGCGTACAATGGGAGTCCTGTAACGGGGTCGGTTATTCGTTACAGACGGTGATAATTACGATTCGTTGCGGATCTCTCTCTCTCTCTTTCTCTCCTGAACTTTGAGTGACAAAGACCGGAGGAAAAGGGACAAATAAAACCGTTATACCGATCACGATTTTTCCCCAACGATTCCCTCTGACTTTGTCGCGGAATAAATTCGTTATGCGCGAGTGTGTGAAGACCGTTGTTTTTTTTTTTTTTTTTTTTTTTTTTTTTTTTGTTTTTTTTTGTTTTTTTTTTTTTTTTTTTTTTTTTTTTTTTTTTTTTTATATTTTTTTTTTTTTTTTTATGAACGCAAAAGACAGACTATGATTCCGAAAAAGAGAAATTCTCCAAAACCGTCGATTCTTCAGCTTTACCGAACGAAAAAAAAATGGGAGGGAAAAAAGCGATTCAGGATAGAAACGCAGTCCCGCCTTTTCGCTCGAGGCGTGTAAAAGCAATATGAAAAAGCGGTCGAAATAAAACAGCAATAAAAAAAAAGTGATTTCGAAAAAAAGAAAAAAAAGAAAAGCGGCCAATCGCGTTAGCAGGACGCGATCGTTTGAATTCCGTGGTGAGATCGTAACTGATAATTAACACACGGACGCGTTCACGTTTCTGTATCTCTCTTGGAGTATCTATCTTTTTCTTTCTAGTATCGTGTATGATTACTGGTAGAGGCGTGGTCGCCTCGTCGTTTGTCTCTCGCGAGGGCGAAAGAGAGCGAGAGAGTTTGTCTTTTTTATTTAGGATCTTCCCATACGAAATTGAATTCGACGTTCTTTCAAACTCCCTTCGCTCATCATTCATTCCCGCAATGAAATAAACGCTCGTGCGTTATAGACGAGAAATAACAGCGTGGAAGGTCGATAAATTCAATGATTTCTTATTTCTTCTTTTTCTTCATTGCCTCTGGAGCCTTCTGATCGTTTCCCTCTATTTCTTGCATTCTTCGTTTCTGTTACGCGTCTCGTTTTTGTTTTTTCTTCAAGGCAATGCAACGGTAGTAGCTCGGGTTACGAAGGCTGCGAGTATCTCTGCTGCGGTCGTGGCCACGTCACCAAGACGGAAGAGATCCTGGAAAGATGCGAGTGCAAGTACATCAGTTGCTGTTACGTAAAGTGCAAAACATGCAGAAACGTCATTACGACGTACGAGTGTAATTGAGAATAACAGTGAGAAGAAAAAACTGCATATATACGGGGTGTCCGAAAAAGTGGGCCGGAATTTTACGAGGGATCGAAAGATCGTCAAATTTTTTATCGAAAAGTCCTCAGTGGTTTTTTTCTGCGACGTTCGGTTCTCGAGATATGGAATCAAGAAGGAGAACCAATGGGAGCGAGTGGGCGGAGCCTCGACCGATCGTTCGATTGGCTATCACGGATCGGTGAATATCTAGGGAACGGTGCGACGTACAAAAAAACGCGTAAGGACTTTTCGATCCAGAATTTGAAGATCTATCGATACGCGCGGTCGTCATTCCTTTTCACGCAACCGAGCGAAGCGTGTTATTTATGATATAAAGAAACAGAAATTAGATCGTGTATAACTGGCGTTTGTATACACAACTGACAACGATATATATATATATATATATTTATTGGTAGGCCGGTGTTCGACGCGTAGTATTTTCCCGCTTGTCGCGTTATCAAATGTATCCGCGTAAATCTATCGTATCTCTAGTAGAATACATTTATTATTAATGATAATTGTACGACGTAGATTGTTTCGACGCCGGTGGGCCGCGCGAAACCGTTTAGACGCGATGTGTAAATAGAACTATGTATATGTCCCAAATGTAAGCTCCGATCGTTTCAACATTGATCATAATAAAAATCATTCCAATTTCCAATATCGACCTTGAAACCTTCGTATTCTCTGCCCTTAATATCAATCGACGACTCGTCGAGGTAAAAAAGTGTACCGCCTTAGTTGGTGACCAACTGTGAAGGATCGTCTTCCTTGATGTCCAGGTCCTTCAATAACGCCGACCAATCCAGTCCTGCACCACAGTCTGGCTCTCTTTCCGAACCCCACCAAAGACGAGTCTGAAATTAGTGAAAGTCAAATTAAAAACAAACCCAATCAAACTCATTATTAATTCGATATTGATAGCGAACCCTTGATGTTGACAGGAGCGATCGGCGTGACTGGATTTATTTTCGAAAAATAACTCAAACAAACCCAAACAAATTCATAATTGATGACTTACCTTGATGTTGACAGGAGCGATCGGTGTGACCGGATTTATTTTCGTATTCATGAACTCCAACATGTCGAGATAGTCTATCAAGCCTTCCTCGTTCTTCTTCAGGCTGCGAAAAAGGGTAAACGTGAAAACTCGGTTGTGCGAATAACCGTTTGTTACTTTTTTAATTCTTTTGTTTTTTGTGGAAATAAAAAAAAAACTGACTGATCGAGCATCGAGTTCAAGAGTTCCGGATCAACGGGAATCCTGCAGCCTCGTAAAATGGTGTACAACTCGCTCCGGGGTAAGTAGCCTGTACCAGCACGATCCCAGTGACGTATGTCCTCCCCCAAACGATCGAGCTCGTTCCACAAGAGACGCGATAACTCCGTGTGCATCAGACGCCTGCGTTTAGATCAACCGTTGTGAGAAACGAGATGGGATTAATCGAATCGTTCAACGGAATACAGGATAAGACGATTACGATTCACGTTACCAACCTCAGGGTAGTGGTTTCATTTCGGAAACGATAAATTTGAATTTTTTGAGCCATTTTTTTCAGTTCTTTTTTAATAATATTAAAAATACTATTTTAAAAAATTATAAAATATTCCAATAAGATTAAAAAAATATATATAATAAATTTGAATTAAAAATTGAATTATAAATAAATAAATAAATAATCAATTTCAATTATGAATTCGAATATTACGAGAAATTTGAATTCTGGAAATCGTCTTTTTCAGTTTCTTTAATAACATTCTTTTTTTTTTTAATTAATTCAATGCCTCCATAATTGAAAGACAATTCAGTACCTGGCGTATTCCCTGGAGACGCTCTCCCGCTTCTCGTTGGACGAGTAATTTCTGGCAACCGTCATAATCTCGTGCTCCGTAACATCATCCCCAAGATATTTGCACAGCGCTTCCCTGATGTTCATGAAACATTGCAGTAAACATTCCAAATCAAACATTTATAAAATTTCCTTATACCCAAAAAAAACCAAAATCGACCTGAATCGTCTGTAGGTGAGAACTCCATCGTCCTCGATTTCTTTGGGACTGCATTCCGCGACGAACTCCTTCTGGAAGCGCTCGAGTCCCTTGCGCAATTTTTCCATTATCAGTTTGACGTTCGATTTTGGATACTGGGAAGAAAAACAAAATTTTACGATGTTTTCGATATATCGATATAAATCGAGCTTTCGATAGATCGATACAAATCGACTACGATATCTCGAAATCCATTTTACATCGGAAACAAAAAAAGGATAAAAAAAAAGAAAAGTTATTGGGTGTGCTGAAAACGGAGGTGTCAAAGCGAACCTTGTCGCAGTTAATCTCCATGTAACGTAGAGCGTACTCGTCGCTCGAGGTAATTTGAAAGTGGAAACCGCACAGGTTGACCCTTGCACCGACGTAAAAGTCTTGTGGCTCGTAGTACTTCGGTTTTACGTTCGTATAAATATCCTGACCCGGCAGCATGACCCGCATTCTTTTCTGAAAGAGACGTCTCTCGAAACCTGCGCGACAAAGGAAATAAAAAAAAAAAATAGTTTGTTTCATTTTCCTATTTTGTTTATTTAATTATCGTTTCTTTGGCTGATTGGAGCCACGGAAAAACCTGTATTTCGTCGCGCCATTTCGAAAACCGAGATCGTATCGTCCACAGGGAAAACCCTGATGATGAAGTGTCGATCCGCGTACTCGGGTATGTCGGAAATCATTCTCGCCCGGAATCTCAGTACTTGGCTGTCGTAACCTTCCCTGAAATAATTTCAAGCGTAAAAATATCAAAATTGAAAAAAAAACACCGTTCAATACCTCCGCTTTTCCATTCAAAACCCAAACATCATTCAATCCCTCCACTTTTCTATTAAAAACCCAAACATCCTTCAATCCCTACAATTTTCCATTAAAAAAAAAAACAAAATTTAAAAAGCGTACTTGTCGTATTTAAAGAGTCTGACGAAGTCGATTTTTGGCGGTTTGGGCGTAACGCTCAGGCAATTCCCCAGGGAATCGTCGTAAGAGCCGAAACCGTTGTAAGGAGGAATATACTTTTTTTCGTCGTAGCTGCAAGCCTCGCTGACCTTTCTTGGCCTCTCGAGGGCCTTGAAATCCTCGAGACCGTACTTCGTTCTTCGGGTTGGACAGCAAATGCGACAGGGGAAAAAGAATTAAATCAGATATTTCAATAATAATAATTATTATTACAAATAAAACAATTCTAAAATAAATATGAATTATATGGTAATTATAAATATCAATGATAATTATAGAAATAATAATAATGAACAAAATCTAAATAATATATTATATTCTGATTATTTACAGTTTTTGATAATTATTAAGTATCATAGTAATAAATGATTATGACCTAATAAAGATTAATATGACAACGATTATTATGTATTATAACAATAATAATCGTATTTTAGTATTTTTTTTGTTGTACTTTTGTGTATTTTGGAAAAATGGAATTTTCATTTTACCTGTAATATTCCTTGGTAAATGAATCAAGATCGGTTATGACAATTTTTCGACCGAATATATCGAGCTGTGCACCGATACTGAGATCGTTGTCCAAGTACCAATCATTCGGGGTCGTTCCAGCGTTCAGAGAATCGATCATGTAATGACCGCGAGTATCGTTGTCGCCTACGACATTGAGGATGGTGAATCGTTCGCTCGAACCGAGGGGACTCATTCCCTTGAAGCACTATGATGAAAAACGTGAAACATTAGTTAATTAATTAATTCATTCATTTATCAAAAAATGTCTGTGATAAAGATTTTGGGATTTTTGTTTTTTACTTTGGGTATTTTGGATCGTTTGACGAGAAGCCGAGCACTTTCCGATCCGCAATCGGGCGAGGGATTTTTCTTTATCTCAATTGTGTCGTCAGAGAGGTAATAGCGTAATTCGAGATCGTGAATCGTTCCGTGCTCGCTCCCCGTGTCATCCCAATAGGCGAAAAACTTCAGCACTTTCCCGTCGTACTTCAAGAATTTTCCAAGCGTGTCCCGTCGTCGGTTCGGCTTTTTGGCGAATCGATGCTGGAAATAATTTTCTCGTTTGATTATTTTAATTTTTGTCAGTTTTACTTTATTTATTTTATTTTCATGTATTTTTATTATTTTTTAAATTTTTCATTGCCAATCAATGTTGGATCGATAATATTAATGATGAGTTTTACCGATATTCGCGTGGCGTTATAAGGATCGTTCGGAATCGGAATGGGATCCGGAACGGGAATTCCCATTCGATTCAAAAAATGCCTCGTGAATTTGTCGCAATCGAGGATTCTGTAAACGCGGCCATATATCTCCGGCTCCTTGCCAATGTTCAGGTCGAAAATGTGGTAGAAGCAAGTCTTCACTGGACCGGGCTTCGGGACTCTCTGGCGTTTCACCAAAATACCTTTTGGATTTGAACGTTAAAATTAGCCAATCATTTTTTTAAATAAAAAATAAAAATTCACGAAATTATGTTAACGATCCAAATATTTCGAAACTAAAGTCGTAAACGAAAATTCAATCTTTTTTAATGTAAACAAATTTTCACGAAATTGATTCAAATGATAAATAATTTAATTGACATTTTTTTTTAATATAAAATTGAATAATTTCGAAATTTAAAAAATTTGTGAAAAATAATTGTGATAATAATTTCGTTATTTCTGTGTTTGACATTAAAAGTTGAATAATTTCGAAAATAAAAATTGAAAGATTGAAAATATGACGATTTGAATGGATTTCGTGATGATTCGTAACGAGGAAGGTTGAACCTTGCTCGAGTCCGCTATTATCGGTGACAGGCTCGACGATCTTCATAGTTCCATCCTCCAGAAAAAAAGTGATGGTAACAAGGCGTATTTGAAAGGAGGAATTCCACCGTTCCTGCACTGTTTCTTGAAAGTACGCTTTGAACATGAGTCTCTGTACGGATGAGAAAAAACCATTAAGATTAACAACAATTTATTTGCATAAAAATGATTTATTATTAAAAAATTATAAAAATAAATGATTAATTATTAATTATAATTAATTGAATCAATTAAAAAATATAAATATTAACACCCTATTAATTAACTAAATATAAATATAAGCAAAAATGAAAAATGAGTAAAAAAAATATAAAAATCGATAAATTTTTGGACTCACTTGGCCATCAAGAGCTATCCATGGGGGTAAAACTTGAGCTTCGCCCAATGGATAAATCGATAAATCACGACCGTAATCAGTTGGGTTTGGTCGTTCGGCCAAATAGTGTACTCCTTCATGAATCTTTACGAAAATCGGATTCCTGTTGAAACTCGTTCGTCCAATCTGGAATAAATTGGGGTCCGTCCATTTTTGATCTTTGGATGATACGATCAACTCAAACAAACCCAAACGAGTTTTTTTTCGAAACTATTTTATCGACGATGAAAACTCAAATTTTCAAGTTCAATTCTCACATTGGTGTCAAAATTGTATCCAGGCAAGCAAGGAAATTTGGGGCCCCGTTGGACGCGTCCGAACATCCTTCAACTAGGGTCCTTTCGATTGGCTGGTAGAAGGTCACCGAGAAAAAAAAGCAATTACAGTGGCGAAAAATATGACGAAAAATAGAATTCCAAGGAGCACTGATGAGATCGTAAAATATGTAATCGTGGATAGCAGGGAGGTTATTTTATCGCGTTGCCTTGGTGATAAGCCAAACTAGGGAGGACTGTCATCAAGACCTGAGAATAACACTCCTACAGGACTATCCAACTGGTCGATTGATCAGAACGTCATTTGACATTTGCCGTTATTAATTAATTAATAAAAATATTAATTCATCACTTTAATATCAGTAAAATGAATAATTAATATTTTTATGACATAAAATATTAATGAAATCCCTAATTATATAAGACATTAATTAAATCTCTAATTGGATAAAAGATCAATTGAATCTTCAATTTTATACAAAATTAATTAAATTTTTAATTAGATAAAAGATTAATAAAGATTAAAAAATTAATTCACGAATTTTTTATAGTTACAAAGATTAATTGTTAAATGAATTATTCTTTCAATTAACTATGTATTAATAACTTCATTACCTTTACATTTTTCTTTATCGTGTACAAGTCCGTTTCTTTTCCACTATAAATCCCTAGGAATAAATAGTGGAATCCACCTAAATAGGATCAGAAACAATCGAAAAGAATTTTTATTCGGTCGCAACGATATTTCGACTTCGATTGGAGGGTTGTTTCTTTCGGACGAAGTTTCTTTTCTTTTTTAACGTGTTTAGCAATAACAAAGAATCATCATTTGCATCACGTAGCACGCATGTATTTGTCTTTAATCTCATCCCGGATTCGGGTACTTCGACGAAACATCTTAGAGTATGTAAATGCACGTTGTATTCATGATTATCGAGTAGTCAACAATATTTTCATGCTTGTCGTTCATTCGCACTTTTGTAATTCGTACTTTTTAGTACGAGTGTTAAACTTGTATAAATATAAGTGTATAGCAAAAGGAAAAAGAAAATGCCGTAGAAATATATCGATTCTATAGTAGTACGCTTCAAATTCTATAAATGTAAATATTCGGAATCAAAACGGGCGTACAAGGCGATTCGGAAACTCTCGCGGATTCGAAACTTCCGAAAATGATTTTTTGTTGATCCGTCGCTGATCGCAATAGGTTTGCACAGACACAGATCTTTTTGAAGGCTTTTGGTTATTGGGTGAATAATTTGGATACTTTTGATCGTCAAGCGAACAATTTGGACACTTTTGGTCACCCAATGAACACTCGTGATACTTTTGATCGGCTAGTGATTAATTTTGACTGTTTTGATGATTGAATGAACCATTTGGACACTTTTGGTCATCAAGAAAGGAATTCTATCAATTTTGGTTACCAAAGAACGAACGTGGATTTTCGATCGTAAGCAAATTATGGTTATTTCGATAACATCCTGAATCCAAAAGCTCGAAAAAGCTGGTTTCTTCTAATTTTCTAAAAGTTAAAATTCTCTTCAAGAGTTTCAGCCCGGGAGAGTTTTCAGATTGGTACGATCAACCAGCGATGATGATCGGCGTAAATTTCGCGACAATTTTTCGACGGTGAGTTGCGTTTCGCGACCAGCGCAAAGTCGCGGTACACGAAGATCGAATATTGGCGAATAAAGCCAAGAATCGAAGACGAAGCTAGTGCCTTAGCTTAGACTTTGAATTTATAACATAATTATATGTAAAAAAAAACAAAAATAGTTGACAGAACAATAACGAAGATTTGCAACGTTCAATATTTGAACCAGGTCGTATCGCAAAAAAACATTGATGAATCTCTCGAAAGCACGATTGGCTTTTGATTGATCGCAGAGGTTCGCATTTGGCCGCAGGATAACAATGATTTTGTCGGCTGATTGGTTAATCCTTCATTTCCGGCATGAGGTCGTACCAGCTGGTAGTCGCGTGGGTGATGTCCATGTCCGAGAGGTTCAGATATATCTGACCCATCACGTTACTGCCCGAAGACAACCAACCCTTCTGCGTGCAAACGGATATCTCCAGGATCCGTGTATTGAGGTCACCTTGAGATACGACGTACTCGAATTGCTCGTCGTAAATCGGATTAACGTTGTCCTTCATGACGGCAGTTTTACGCTTTGTTTCTTTGTGACGATCGGGCAGAAGGTAAAGCTTTACGTACGGATCCGGTACGTTGTAGGGATCGTTTTGTGGCAGATTCCTGCAATTAAGATAACGTTGAAACTGATGGTTGATGGATATTGAATGAAACGATAGTTTGGACTTCGATCATATTTCGAGATATCGAGATTTCGATGTTTCAAGATTTTCATATTTCGAGATATCGATATATCTTGATTTCGATATTTCGAGATATCGATATTTATCGACCATTTCGATCGAAAATCGATTGATCAGTTCCAACCGATTTTCCAAGCGACTCACGATATCTTGTGAACGACGACGATCAATTTTTGTCGCGGTACACTGTATCGCAACGAAAGTTGAATCCTGCCAAGTTTGGCTTCGCCCGCTGAGAATGTTTGGCTGGAATTACGATGAACGAGGCCCGGATGTGCTATTATAGCTTCGGTCGTCATCGCAGGAATTACGATTCCTTCCTCAGCCAGGAGGGTTTCTTCCGTAGCGGATTCCGGGACTCCGGTTGTTCCAGCCGCGCTGGACATCGCACTGTTCGCCGCGCTGTACACGGACTCTTTGGACATTTGTTTCTTCAACGGCGTGGACGGAACTGGGACGAAATTATTTTTACTTAAGAAAATCCTTTTCAGACACCGTTTCGCGTTGGTTCAATTACAGTGAGAGCTAACCCAAACACACAGGAAAAAGTGATCCGGGAATGGACAGGAATTCAGATGACAGCCAGTTTGGGTTTGTTTGGCTTTCTTGGTATTTTTTCGAGGAAGCGGTTCTGGAAGTTGATAATATGGACGAGGCGACATCAGGTTGCAACAATGAATTTTCAAAAGTAAAAAATGGCAAATATTCGATGAAGATCAGCCTTACCACTGCTGACCACGGAACTGCTAATATTGGACTCCTGTCTTTCGATCTTTTTGTTCAACTCGTTGATGTCATGATCATCCTCGTCCTCTTCGGATGTCGGCTCCGGATCTTCGTATTTCAATATCTGACGAAAATGATAAGTCAGCTTTGAGGGAGGAGAGGTAAAACGGAAATCGAATCAAAGTTTACCCTGAGGGACATGGACAAAACGAGTTTGCTGTCTGGATCGGCATTCTGGAGGTCGTAAGGCTGCTGCATGTCTTCCATGTCTTTTTTGTACAGCAATGCAGACACGTTGTAGGCCAACGTTCCAACGACCATGCCAGTCTTATCGTCCGATATCTGGAATGTTCGGGTTTGTTTGGGTTTCATCCGATATCTGGAACGCTGGACGCTCGTGAAAACTGATCGTTCTCATCGCACCTCCGTCAATCGTTTACCTTGACGTTCAAACTGGCAGTTTCAGGATCTCCAACCAAAAACGTGAAACCCTGCTCCCAAATTGGATCGCAAGAACGAAGCATGGTGGTTGTTCTTTTCGTTGTTGATCCAACGCTCGCTTCGAGATAAACGTCCGGTTGTTTGCTACCCCGTAGACACTGGAACATCATTGCCATCGTTATCACCCGTTGAACCGTTTATCCTTAATCAGCGTTACGTTAATTACCGGCAAACTCTTCGCTGAATCGACGTAGAGTATCAGACAAGCTGTACTCATGGATGTTACTCTTAGCTGCTGCGTTTCGACGAGTGCCTGCCAAAAATTAATTAAATAAATTAGAAAAGTGAAAACCCAAATTTACCCAAACAAACCCAAATTAACCCAAACAAACTGACCGCTTGGAGATCTCGAGCCGTTTTGGAAAGCTTCAGCCAACTCAGGCGTAACTGCACCATCCCGTGTTTCGCGAATTCCAGAGTCAACCACTGTAACCCAAAATTCATTTTTTACGACCACGCTTTTTTTCATTTTTGTCGTTTTTGTTTTTTTCGAGGAATCCTCAACTTACCGTATCGATCGTTCCCTTCTTCTTGACCCGGCTGACTTCAATGGTCGCCCTGTTTCATTCCCGAAAAAGAATCCCGATCAAGATTGTCTCCTCATTGGATTCTTCGTTTTTTATGGGGTTTTTTGTCTTTTTTTTTGATGATCGATAAAAGGCAAATTGATAAAAGGAAAGAAAAAACAAATATAAACGTGCAATGACTTTGCAACTTAGCGGATTAGCGAACAAACTGTACACGATATTAGGCATGCAAGATCAGCAAAGATTACGGACCCAATAGGACTTTAGAGAGATTATTAATCACGAGGTGAGTATCGGTGATTAGAAATTTGTTTATAAGCGCTAAGAGAAAGATGAGAAAGTTGCAGTATATGTACAATTATTTTAGGGTCGAATATATCGAATATACAGGGTGTCCCAGGACGGAATGGCCGGATGCCAGAGTAAATGATTATTATATTTAGAGGTTTCGTGTCATATGGCAGGTTTATTTTGATATCCTGAAGACAAATACACTATTTAATTCGCCTGGAACTCTCTATTTGTACGGACAAATGTCGAAAAAAAATGCTAGAAACGTTTTTTCCCATTTTCCCAGTCTAATTTTGCACTTTCGGCAAAAACTCGGGCATATTCGTAATCAGCGGAAAATTTCCGATCAAATAGACCCTTTTAAGAGTTTAAAA
>JAPYZI010005091.1:0-11329 GCA_030523105.1 Ophioninae sp. A BG-2022a
TACCCCTTTTTACCCTCGTCCCGAGCTATTGCGCTAGGCGTAGGCTCAAAAGAGGGATACCACAACATATATGCCCACGTCCCCTCAGGACGTGACACAACCATTTTCAATATCGGTGCACGTGCCGATCCATAGCAAGAAGGACATTTCAACCAGTCTTCTGTGGGTGAATCGTTGTATTGTTCACAACAAAATAGATAAAATACATTTTATTAACTGGATTCCTCTTGGTTTTGCAATATCTTCTCATCTTTTTTTGTCCGTTTTCCCTTTCCTTTGCCTTTTCCCTTTCCTTTTAATTGCTGTGCCGGCTTTTTTAGTTCTTGTTCTGGAGTATTTTTATAAACGGAGGCTGGTGCAAAATCTAAATCAGTGAACAAATTTATGTTATATGGAAAAATTCCTTCCTTTCCGAAACACTTGCGGCGTTTTGTATAGTAGCACTTTTTTCGGAGGCAGGGCAAACAGGTCTTGTAACGTCGAGTTATTTCCCCCTTCTCCCAGGATAATTCTTTTGAAAAGTGTCTATGGTTTGTTCAAAGGCTACTCTAAAAGGGCGATAAACTGATACATCTAGCTTGTGGCTCGTGTGCGAAGGAATGCTGACCACGATTTAATTATGTTGTCTTGCTAAATTTGAAGCCTCCAGATTATGGTGCGTTGGGTGATTGTCTAAAATCAATAAAACGGGCCTGTCAGCGGATGGTCTTGTCTTTTCGATGAATATTTGCAGCCAGTTATTAAAAGTAATGTTTGTTATCCAGCCAGATTTAGAACACGAAGCTTGAGATTGGTTAGGAGCACCGCCCAAGAGACGCTTTTTAATTCTTTTTCTTTGCCCAATTATGAAACAAAGTGGAATGAAGAGATTAGTCGAACTGCAGGCAGAGATCATAGTAATAAGCTGATCCTTTTCTACAGTTGTAACAATTTCTACCTGTCGTTTACCTTTTACAGAAATTACTCAAAGAAGTCGGGAGTCGTTGGTCTTTACACCTGTCTCGGCTATGTTACAGATGTCACCAAGCCTCTCCAGAAACTAATGTTGAGAAACAACAGGCCATAAATTATCATAGAATCGTTCAACCTGAGTGCGACTAGCAGAATAACGTACTAGCGCTGTGGGTTCAGGTGTACGGAATGTGAGTTGGGGATGTCTTGCCATAAATCCTTCGACCCATGCTCGACCAGTCTTGTCATATGCAAAAGGATGCGGAATTTTATTTTGCGTCGCCAACCCATGTCTTCAAACTATCCTTTGTTAGGCCATAAAACAGCGTATTTCAATCATAGAAAACATTGCGATATGCTGCTGAAACGGAACGAACTCGACCCATTTTTAAAGCGGATGATGACTGGCGCCGAACAATGGATCACGTACGACAATATCAAGCGAAAACAGTGGTGGTCGAAGGCCGGTGAATCGTCCCAAACAGTGGTCAAGCCGGGATTGACGGCCAGGAAGGTTTTGCTGTGTGTTTGGTGGGATTGGACGGGAATCATCCAGTATGAGCTGTTCCCATATGGCCAGACGCTTAATTCTACCATCTACGGCGAACAACTGGACCACTTGAAGCAGGCGATCGACCAGAAGCCTCCAGAATTGGCCAACAGGAAGGGTGTAGTGTTCCACCAGGACAACGCGAGACCACACACTTCGGTGATGACTCGTCAGAAATTACGGGAGCTCGGATGGGAGGTTTTATCCCATTCACCATATAGCCCGGTTATAGCGCCAAGTGATTACCACCTGTTCCTGCCCATAGCGAACGCCCTTGGTGGTGTAAAGTTGAAGTCAAAAGAGGCTTGTGAAAAGTGGCTGTCTGAGTTCTCCGCAAGTAAGGAGGGAGGCTTCTACGAGGGGGGGTATTGTGAAGTTGCCTTCGAGATGGAAACAGATTATCGAGCAAAATGGCGCATATTTGAACTGAATCCGATCACTGTAACACTTTTTATAAAGCAGTGAATATAGAGCAAAAAAGCGGACGGAAGATATTTGACAACCTTATAGAACGAAAACAAGGCAGGTGAATTGGTACAAAGTTCCCTGGAAGTAAAACCTCGAAATTTTTCTGCTTGATTTGTTAATTGGGACTAAATAACATGCGTCTTGTAAGTCTAAGGTAGCCATAAAGCAATTTGGGAATGCTAATTTGGCTACTGTTCTGAGATCCTCCATTTTTAAATAATCTGACTCTATAAAGTCGTTCAAGTTTTTGACATATAGAAAAAAACGATATGAGCCGTCAGGTCTCGAAATTAGAAAGAACGATGATATATAGATTGATCTGACCCCGGTTCACATTTTTCAATTGCTCCTCTGGCTAACAGTTCAATAATGGATTGTTTATATTTCAACAATTCGTTTTCTGGAATAATTGCGTCAGGTATCCCATAATACATTGCTTTTTTGGATAGTTTAATTTCGTAGCCTTTAATGCAATCTCAAACGAACTTGTTATTCGTAATATTTTTCCACTCATCGAGATAATTTATTAATCTTTCTACTATATAACCTACTTCATCGTTTACCGGCCGTTGCCCTTCAATTTGGGTATCCTGTGAGCCTGAGCTCTTGGGCTGAAGTATTGTTGTTTCGTTCTGAAGAACAGGTGAGGGCTGATTACGTTCGATGATCCCTGGAAGCTTCCCTGGTTGTGAAAAACCTTCTTGCTGGACAGGCCCTTCCAGTTTAAACGGCTTCTGGTGTTGTAGGTCGGTGTCTTGAATTGTTGTTTCATATTCTGGCTTAATTTGTCCAGAGTTCAAGCTTCTTTCAATCTTTCGGATAAATTTATTCCGAAACAAGAATTCATCGTCTTTGTGGTCATTAAAATATTCTTACTTTGTTTAGAGAAGCCCGGACGGATGAAGGCTTTTCTAGATTTTGAACTGCAGATCGGTTATAATCTTTGTTGTTCTCATATAATCTTTGTTGTTCTCATATAATCTTTGTTGTTCTCTAATTTATTAATGCTTTCATCTTCTAAAAGCGACGATAACCGCTGAGCCCACAGCGGTTAATGCCGCACTTCTTGTTTCGAGACCCCATTAGTCGTCCAGTATTTACCTCTTGACGCCAAAGATTGATATAGCGTTATGTCGACTGCCTTCAATGATAATAGATTTTTACCCTACATTTCCAAAATGACATCACTAAACGCTTTACTATCACTTATAGTGGTTCCACCCCGTACACCCTTTCGGGTTTTTACGGCACCCTTCTCTGTTCCTTCCTGTTTTTTCCCCCCCCTTGTTCCTTCCTGCCCCCCCCCCCCCCTCTTACGGCCGCAGAAGTAAAGAGTCGTAATGTATTAGAATATTTGTCCAATGTGCTTTGCCTCTCGCGCAAATTCATTAGTAAACAACTCTAAGATGTCTTGTCTCTCGTACAAACTCCTCAGATTCACAGTCTAACTTGTCCTTCCTCACGTCCAAGCTTCTTAGCCAACGCCGTCTTTTTGGTTGGCGAATGGAGACAACGTAGATGCGTGAACTTTATATTTCTAATAACGTTATTCTAACTTTTATTAATAGCTATTAATAAAAGTTAGAATAACGTTATTATTAATAGCGATTTCTGAACCATCATCTGCAGAACTTTTCGTTTCAACCTCTAAGTCCTCCGAACTGATATCATTCCTTTTTGTTTGGAACGCCTTCAGCTGTTCCCTCAATGTCTTCCATTTGTCCTCTTATGAAGCTGCTATTGGCACCTTATTTTTTCTTTTTGGCATTTTTTTTGTAACATGTACACTAACATCCCGATGGTTAAATATTTATTGCGAAGTCTTGAAGACCGTCCGTAGTTTCGATTATTCCGACAAGTCTGTCGTTTGGCGTACATCGAAACGATATGAAGACCATAACCGATCGTTGCTAAAAGAACAATGGAGATTGTTCTTTCAGTTGATTGTTTCATGTTTCTTGGGATTCCGAACGTTTCGAAATGTAGTGTATTATGAGGGTAACTACATATAGGTATATACTTAATTACTTTTGTAATTAAGTTCTGGACGTGGCTCGGAATATAATTATCGTATTGTAGCAATCTCTATGCGTATAATCGCGATTGCTCGATTATTTTTCCCCTGATAAGAGAAATCTCAAATGAGCCTCTCCCTTTTCAGACAATCATTGAATAAGCCGTTGAAAGTCCTAATTTATAAAAGAGATGCCCTGCCAATTTTCCGCATGTGCATCTACACCTAGGATTACACGATGGGCAACAAGAGGTTATTTATTCTATTATTTTAGTAAATAGAGTTGTATTTTTCTTTCATTACATTAGGAAAGGGCTTGATGATAATTTGAATTCAAGTTTATAAGTTCTGAAGATAAATTTTCTCGCTTCGTTGATTGAATAACCTTAAACGTCCCACCGTAGGCCATTTTCCCTGTGTCGATTTCTTTTTGTGCTCGTATTTCAACCAATCTTTCGCTTAACCCAAACAAACTCTATGAATACTTTTTAATTAATTCTAATCACTCTTTCTCTCAATCTTACTTTTATTTTCCCTCTCACTGCTTCCTGTTCGCTCATTGTTTTTCTACTTCCCATTATCATCATCCTCATTTCCTTTGCCTTTTTGTTTCCATCTTCTTTACTTGTATTTCGTTTTTCTTTGTCCATTTCAACCTCTCACTCTCTTGACGTTTCTTGCTCCGTCGCGTATTTTTGGCTGTCCGTCGATCAGTATCTTCTTGCATTGCCTCTTTGCCTGATCCGCCACTCAGGCAGTTATGCATGCGTTGCCGACAACGAAGACAAGAAAGACGACGCAGAGCATCGTGCACCACACACCCTCATGTCGAAAGACGTTCTACTCGCGGAACGTACCGTTGACACATGCCGGTATTTTTCAACGATGACAAGAACATTCCCAATAACCGCGAAAGCGTCTCGTTCCATTCCCATTCATATCAGAATTTTATCTTTCTTTTGCCTGACAAGGGAAGGAAGTCACAGTGTGTGGAATACAGGGAAGCATCAGTGATAAATACATTAATCGAGTATCGTATCATTTTCATTCTCGTCTTACGGCAGTAGAGGACAAACATGGATATCTCACCTGCACGTGACCCACACTTCTACAGAGCAACATAGATTGGCCATGGTCGACGTTGGCATGCCAATTGGAAGCCGTCAGTGCTCTATCTTTGAACATCGTTGATTTCATTTAAATCTTTACGGAATAACCATTTTTATCGTTTTCACCCTCCAATTATAGAGTTTTGCTCACCTTCTGATGGAGACGTTTCGGGCCCTTTCAAATCTCAAAATTCACGTATAAATAATTAATTCCAAGTCGATCGATCCGCTCAAATTTCTGACGAGGTAATTGACGAACTGTCTTTCATATCAGTTTAAATGTCTACTACCTATCATAAACTGTCGAATAATTTCAAAAAAAAGGTACTATCAATTATCCGAAATTGAAAATTCGATAATCGTCGATTTCACTGAGAATAACTACCCATGATCTTTTCGCGATCGTTGAGGGGATGACACAGGGGGAATATCGAGCAAACGCGAATCTTAACGACCTTTTCAATAAAGGTGAGCTCGCACGAATCCACGGAGCTAAATATATCTGCAAATAACGACTGCGGAGGTCGAGGATGGAGTTTCCCGTTGAACTAGTATACCGGCTCAATAATTGGGAGCGGTACATAATTTATGCCAACGACGAAAATGTATACTCTCTCGCTTATCCAATCCGTGACCCATTCGATCGTAAAATCGTATAAATACTTTATCGGACATTCGTGGAGTGAAAGGAAGGGAAAGGCGAACTGGGAGGGAGATAAAATATAGATTGAACATGTCGAAATGTCAGGGCGATCGTGTTCGACAGCGAAAATGGTCGCCAGTTATTGCTTCGTATCAATTTATTATTTAATCTCGATGATAGAAGTGAATCTCGATACTTTATTTATTTAATACTGTACGATTCGATCTCGCAGTTCATCCACTGGAGCGTTCGTGAGTATGAATTATCCTGGGAAATGTCACTGGAAATTTCATCAATCCGATAATTCTCAGTGACGTTTATTGAGTCCTTCATATCTATATTGCGGTATAAATAATAGCAAAGATACAAATATAGACTAGATCTGTAATTAAATTGAAATAATAATGGATCATATAGTGTCATCATACCATACATAATATTCGAGAATGTAAACTGAGCTTTGTTCGTAGACACCCTGGAAAGTTATTATTACGTGCAAAAAGCCTAATTAAGCCGTATTGTAGACTAAAAATGTTCAAAAATCAATATATCATGTATTCCTTGAAGTTGTTAAAGAAAATTAGAAAATGTAGAATATTTACAAAGTTATACAAATTTGAGATTTTCGCATCAGTTTCAGAAGTACGAAAACGATTAGAATATAAAAATTGCAACGTAAGAAAGACACAAACCTACGAGAAAAAATTCCTGATTATTATTAATATTTTTTACCATTAACCCGTAGCCACCGGTTAATGGTAAAAAATATTAACAATAATTATTGAATTATTATTAAATTATTAAAATATTAAAAAATATTAACAATAATTATTAAATTAAATTATTAATAATAATATTAAAAATATTATTATTAATATTTTTTACCATTAACCCGTAGCCACCGGTTAATGGTAAAAAATATTAACAATAATCAGCTATTTTTTCTCGTAGGTTTGTGTCTTTCTTACTTTGCAATTTTTATTCATGCAAATTTTGCACTCGTCCAAATTTGCACCCACGAAAATTTCAAGTATCGAGACCTTTTCAGCTGCGTGGCTAAGCGGCCTTCCTCCTCCACGAGAAATATGTCTATGGGTATACGCTTTCATCGAGCAAAGCAGCGTTGCCAGTCGGAAACTTGTCTTCGAAGAAGGAGTCTCGGATAGTCGAAAAGTTGCGTATTTACACCAGTGTGGTGACAACGTTAATTCAGCGAGATCCGTTCCAATTTAAAAATCGTGTTTATCAGACCATAATCGAGTGGAGTATCGTTGAAATTGAATATTTACAAACAAAAATCATAATCACTTGAATAATATAACAGTATCAAATTTTATTATACTGTAAATGTACTATAATATTTCGATCCACAGTGAGATGTATAGATGTTATAAAAACGGATTTCTGACATCCAAATTATATATTGTTTGCTGAAAATATGATTTTAGTATAATAATAATTATTTATTATGCAGGTTGGCACTACGAAACAGACATTCGCTACGCAGTAATTCTACATTAATGGAAATGATAGTGGACACGAGTTTGCTGACAGACAGACAACAATTTCGATGACAGTTGAGACGAGTTTGCTGTCTCGGACAATGAAGTAAGGGATACCCGTTCGATCAAGAAATAAGGCGGGAATGAGGGTCCTGAGCAGGTAATGACGAGTCCGAGAAGCAACAGGAAAATGCCATAACGAGACAGAGGCTTACGGATGGAGATGACTATTTTATACTACTATTGTACGAGTGAACTATCTTGTCTAAAATGTAAGCATTTCGTTGAATAAAATTTAAAAAGCGCTTTCGAAAATACCGATTTAGACGTATTTTTTCTTTAAAAAATTACTTCAATTTCAGGCACGCTGAAAAAATGTTTAATTTCTTACAACTATTCCAGACGATTGTTTTCTTAAAATATGACTTATTATCTTTTATTTCGCGCAAGAACCATGCCGCTACCTTAATTATCATGTAAATGCCATTCAAACAAAAAAACAGGTTTCAACATTTCTTTCTTTAATTTGAATGTTTACCTCTAAAAAGTCTGGTTATGACATTAATTTCATACATTCATCGATGAAATAGAATGTTGTGAAAAGTCGAAGTGCAAATTTACACGAGTTTGACGAGGTGTGACTTCAAAGGGAGTGTGGTGGCTATGGGTTAACAAAGTTTAACTTTGAAATAAACATGGCGAAAAAAAAAACTTTTTTTTACCTCGCCATTCAAATTTCTTTTTTCTCTTTTATACTTATTACAACTTCGTATCGAACTAGGAAAATTGGCGTTATTTCCACTTCACATAAACATAAGTTTTAGTATCATGTCAACCGCTTCAACACTTTTGGGCACGATCGAATTTCAAGGTCCATAACTTCTTTTATAAATTTGAATTGTACAAACATATTTCTTGTCCTAAAAATTCTAATATTTGAGCCTCTAAGACTAAATAAAGCCACTGGAACCTTCCGTATAAAAGATTCCACTCTGTTTTTATTTCTGAATTGTTACGCTACAGTTTTAAGCTCCTTAGAAACGCGAACCGTTTTATTTTCAAATTTGCAAAAAAAAAAACGTCTCATTAATTTCCGTGGGACCAAGCTGTCTCCGTACGCTCACCCATCCAAGTAGTATCTCCAGCAGTTACATTCAAAATACATATCAATAATTCTTAATCTTTGTTTCCTAATGATCGAATAACCCATCACATGCTGGATTAATAACGAGAAAACATTCCCTGAAAGGATAATTAATGAATCAGATAAAAATGCAATGCTCCTCCAGTAGGTTTTCTTGAATTCACCGGGAGCCTTGCAGAATTATCCATACGAGAAGCCAAACGGCACGAAGTAACATTTCTCCAGGCTCTATTCGATTAATCACACTCTCGGCCACTCTCTACCGGGCGGTCCAGTTCGGACTTACCGAGAGATAAATCAACTGTGATCCGCTCCTACAGTCTACTCTCCCGGTTTTAATGTTCCAGCTTTTTCTCACCGCGACGAATCTTATAAAAACTCGATGCCTTCATATCGTACGAAGACCCGATCGGAAGCCTCTACGGATCATCGCTCGGTTCTGGACCGTGACAGCTTTCGGAGAATTAAAAAGTGTAATTCAAGACAGAAAAAGAGCGGCATCACAGGGAGGGATTTGATATCAATGCATTTATTAGCCGGAAACGTTCTTCAAAGCAAATTAACAAAAACAACGTGTCACCTTTGAAGGACAACGAATAACCTGCTTTTTCAACAAAAGAAAATACAATCATCATCTAATAAATGGGCATGTGATAAAATTCGAAAAGAAACAAGCACCTATCGGAAAAAAATGGCGAAAAAAGTGAAAAAATGTCGAAAATAGAATTTGTTTTATATATAATTGGTGAAAATTAATCTTTAAACAATGTTTGGTCAAAATGAAACGAATAAAAATAAGAAAAACATGGGTGCTGGGGAATAATGCAATTTTTTTGCGAGTTCCAAGTAAGATAATCCAAGTGTCATGAAAGAAACCAACCAGCTTATGTAAGTTAGAAACAAATTACGAGGAAATTTCGTAGGATCCATTTTTCCACGCAACGATGAAGTTGAAATTCGGGCATAAAAAATACGTGGGTAATGTCACTTTAGGTAAATATAAAAAATGAAGGTTGATCGAAGACAAAAAATCATCAACGAACTTTAAATATTTCTCCCTGCATTTCCGATATATTAATTTAAAAAAAAAAACTACAAGCTAAATAACTCATATTTAATTAGATAAAAATAATAAAATCATATTAGCCCCTAAACGTAGTCGCTTAACAAAAATCCCTGTAATTTCAATTTTTTCAAAATTTGCGTTGCACGAAGTAGATGTTCTACGTGACATATGAGTACGAGGAGATTGTCCAAATGATTTAAACCGCGATTTCTCAAGGATAAAACATTTCTATCGCATAACAAAAGCATCAACCACTGCATCTATGAATTCTGCAAAGACTTCATAGCTGATGCTCTATATTTCAAGGAAAACTTAACGGCCTGTGAGAAAAGGGATTTCCTACATTTGTGGGGTTATGTTGATTTCTTATATGTCTTTGAGATAAGAACCGTAAATTTACAAAAATATGAAAAAACCCTGGAAAGTACAACCAATGCTAACGATTGGCTGGTGTCTGGTGCGATACTGGCTACAACAACCGTTGGCGCCCAGCATTAGCCTCGCGACTGGGCCGTTCGATTAGCGGCGGCTCATCCGGTCGTCCAACTTACGATTGGTATCCGGCATTCCGCCAATTTTGGGCCCACATCGATTTTCGATCGGCAACCATCGGTTGTCGACCGATGTTCGTCTTACCGTTTGGGCCGATACTAGTTGCCATAATCCTGCCCTTGCTGAAGCTCACTTTCGGCGAGTAGAACATTGCCGGTGCTAAACCAGCTCTGACTTATGCATGATACCCGATTTCGGCAACCGAGATTCGTCCCGACACTTGGACCGATATTGCTGTTCGTGGTATTGCCGATATTGAAATTCATTGATGGCGTGTGAAGCCAGTGTTAAGGCAGTATCGGCTTATGCACGGCGCACTATGGCGTCTACCGAGATTTGTCCCGACTCTTACGCAAATACTATTTGTCGCGGTCTTTCCGATACTGAGATTGACTATTGGCATGCGCGAGACTGCCAGACATATGCCAATATTGGTTCATGTACGGCTACCAGCTTTTGGTTCTAAGATTCTGCCTCAACACTGGGCAAAAATATTTTCTATTGTGTAGCCAACAATTCATTTCCGCATCGGCAAATAAAGAACACCCAATCCTGCCTCAGTATTGGCTTCTTGATGGCAATTCTGTGGCTGGTGCCATATTATAGTTTAGCTACTCGGCTGATCCTGACTTTTATTTCGTAATCTATACTCTCTTAAAGAAATACTGGATAGGGAATATGCTACCTGAGAGAACGTAATATTGAATACAAATTTCTCTTTACGTTGTACCGATGTCATGAATATCTGTAATAAATTAATTATGGAAAATGTCAGGCATAATAACTTTCGATAATAACAACTTTATGAAGTAATGTCATCAACCTTCGAAAATCGTCGAAAATTTATTGGACATTGTGAATTATTAATAATTTCTCGTGGACAAATAACGTTTCTTTATTCAACAAAACATATTCGACTCACTGGAGGAATGGCAGGGTTTATGAAATGGTAATTTGTTCAAATAAATGGTATTTTAAGAGCACCCTTCTGAAAACACCCTTATGTATACGAAACAATAAAAAAAATAATCTGAAAAGTAAAGTTAATAATTTTTCAAAGAATGAATAAGTATTCATTGTAACAATCTATTATTAAATTTTTTTATTGTCATCATCAGGAATATAGGCGCTTATAATTCCACCATAGTACTGATTTTTTCGTTTAAGTTTTCAATCGATTGGGGGAAAGCAACCTGCTTCCTGCCGCGAAAGTGAAGCCACGAAAATTCGCAGAAAACGTTGTTTGCAAAGCCGACCAAATTCTTCTAGTTCGCGTACGAAATGTTCTTCTCAAACCGATAAGCCGAAAAAATATTGCTCAATTGAAAGA
>JAPYZI010005092.1:0-11324 GCA_030523105.1 Ophioninae sp. A BG-2022a
TGGATCGTAGCTCGCAATTGCTCCCATGGTAACCGCAACCTGCACAATTATTTTCAAAATTTTGGTAAATGCCGAGCATGTTCCTCTTAGAGCAAGCGTTCTGCATATACACAATAAATTTCATTCAAAGCGGTTGAATAGTGTGGGAGAAATTAGATTTTGAAATTTCGATCAGTCTAGGAACGTGTTCGTCATTCCCTTAACGACACGTAGAGATCTCCGTAACTTCACAAATTTTCAAAGCCAGTTTTATCATGGACGTTTCCTCTCTTTTGGCAAAACAGAGCATCAATGTCTGTAGAATTGACATACGCAGAGGCGGGTTCTCTTTATAAAACGTTTAAATATTTAATTGATGAGAAATCTCGGTTAAACAATTTTGGTTGTTTCTCTCGCGGTGCAGTTTTTCCTTCGCCTTGAACAGACTTTCCTTGCTTTCGCGTTCCTTTTCTTATTTGAAAGATCAAAAGGGTTTCAAAAAAATGTATTTTGGGATAGATTTTTACAAATTTCCACTCGTTGTTTTTTTTTTGTATATTCCTTGTCTTTTCATTATGTAAAAAAATATCGCGATCATATTTTCGATCCACCACAAATAAAGGTAGTTTAACTTTTTTTGTTTTCAAAGCCAATCGTCCTTAAATTCATTTCCAACTTGTCAAATTAGCAGGAAAGACGAAAGTTAAGACATCGTCGGAAATGGACGCCACACTTGTATTTGTATGATCTATTGTTTCGTCATCGCTTACCCGTGTGCGTTCTCTGGTGGGCCTTCAGATGGGAACTCTTCGTGTAGACTTTTTTGCATCCTGGAAACTGACACTTGTGTATTCTGCGCTTCGTGTCTTGCGGACTGTGTTCGTGACTCCTTGCGTGATGCCTGCTCGCTATCGTCGACGCTGCCGTCGTTGGCGTGCCCCCGTGACTGTGTTGTGTCCCCATTACGGTAGGGAAACCGTTCGCCGTCACCGAGATCAGTCTGAACATTCAACGTTTCGTTGTTTTAATCGATTAGCGAGCTGATCATCGAGACGCTGATCTGGGATATAAATTTGAGTTTTCAGTCCCCTTGGACTGGTAACTTTCAACGATTGTTCACGTTTCGATCAGAAATAGTATTTTGACTTTTGTAATGAGATATTGGAATACGATTTGGAGTCTGAATCGCTTTTCATTGAGCGGAAACGTTGCAATTTTAATATTGTGACAGAATCCTTCAACGAATATCCGAGATATCTTATTTTAAGCTTGATTATTTTATCGGGTTCCTTTTCTACCAAATAAACGTCAACGTATCTAAAAAAAAAAATCTAAATAAACCCAAACAGATCCAATGAAACCTAAATAAACCCAAACAGATTCAAAGAAACCTAAATAAACCGAAACAGACCTAAAAAAACCTAAATAAACCCAAACAAAACCGTCCACACCTAAACAAACCCAAACAAGAATCAAACTTAAAAATTCAATATCTCGAAAAGTATAACGAGTCATCAAAAATCCTATTAGGAGTTTTCTCGGAATATTAAAAGTAAGATCGGTGTAAAATTTCGTTTCGATCGAACGAGAGATTTTTTTCTTTCTAAATCCTGCTAAAAAAATGTAAAATTTAATATCTCGAAAACTATCGCTAGTGGCCAAATATGCTTTTAGGAGTTATCCGAGAACATTGACAGCAAGCTCTGTGGAAAATTTCAGCTTGATCGGAATAAGTTTGAAACGTAATCGGACAGCTGGAACTGCTAATGCAAATGAATAGATCAAGAAAAATTCGATTTTGATTACCTGGCGACACCTTGACCGTTACTAGCCGTGACCCTGACGATCGCGCTTCTTCCCCCCGTCCCGTGGAGGTTAAGATTGTGAACGTCCAACATCGAGCTCCCGCTCGACGAGTGACTGGAGTTGGAATGACCCTGTCCCGATTCGGGACTCGACGGTGGCGTTAGGATTTGGCCTTCGCCCTCGCAACCGCTGTCGTCCTCCTCCTCGATTTCCTTAAAAATCACAATCGTTCGTTTTCTCAATTCGACCGTTTGTCATTAACGAGTACTGAAAATAATTATCAATGGAATTTTGATTATCAACCTCGTGTTCCTCATCTTCCTCGAGGTCTTCGCTCGGTTCCTTTTTCAGAATGAGAGCTCTGCAGGAAAGGGTCGGTAAACTGTCCCAGGAGAGAGCCGAACACGCCGAACTCGCCGAGGACATTGACAACGAATCGAGATGACGATCCAAAAGATCCCTGTCCCGTCCGTTGTGATTGTGCTCGCCTGGACTGAATTTCATGTCGTCCAGGCAGAGGGGATCTCTGTCGTCCGGCGACGATGTTACCTGATTGGATTCGGACACATTGGAAAAATGCCATCTCTTTAACTCGTTCCCGAATCGATCAATCACGTTTATCGACCGTTTAACCCAAACAAACCCAAACAGACTGAACCAATTTCAATTGAATTCCACGAATAAATCAACACCATCAGCGTCACTCAACGCTTCGTTTTATCAGGTCAAAATCTCGAATATCTATCTTCTAAATACGAAAATTTATCCACTAACCTCCATTTTGATTTGGGGTTCATACTGTGTGGTTGTTGTGCAGGTCGTTGCCGTCCAGGATATCGGTGGCGCCCGGAAGAGGTTCCATGGCGCGGTGTCCAGTTCCGTGGGCAATTTTTTGTACGATTGCAGCTTCGGTTCGTCCTTCAGGTACCTCTCCATTTCGTAGCATGTCTGTAACCCAATGAAACCAACGAATCTCGTCAATGCAACGTCGTGACAATTGTTCCTGATTATTATAAACTTCAGGAGATCACAGTTAGAAAGAACCCTATCCTTCATCAGATTCAGGTATTAAAACACAACGAACCTAAATGTTGGTCATTGTTTTTAAGTTTCCATGCTTGGATCTTAACGAAATATATTTTTGCTACTTTTAATTTGGTCCCGATAAAAAATAACGTTTCGTAGAGACTTGCAAGTAAATAAAAATCTTCATAAACGTTTGCTTGATTACCAGTGATCCAATAAAACAAAAAAAATGTGAAAAATTGTTGCAAAAACTTTTTCTTCGAATTCCAACAACGCAAGATTCGAACTGGATAGAAAAATATAATAAAAAGTGGAGAACGTTAAAATCTAGAGTCACGGATGTGTTCATAAGTCAACGTTGAAGGGATTTTGGGTGGTAGATTTTCGGTTGGAAAGACGTGGGTACCCGAAGCGAAGCGAGGGGCGATTCCGCATGCCCTTAACATTATTCACGGTTAAAACTTCTCGCCTGCGGCTGCAGAAGGTCGAAAGTATATGTGCGGGTATGCACGTGTGTAGAAAAATTGGATTGGAGCGGGAAGGCATCAGGGTGAGGATCGTACCGTGGCTAGAGCTTGGGGTATGCCGAAAGTCCAAGAGACCAGCGGCATTATTATAACTTTAAGCTATTTTATCGTCCACCCATGGAAGGTAACGTGCTCTCTGCCCTTCCTCTTGTCTCTGGTCACCACCGAATACAAGCGCGGGCTTTTGCGGTTCGCAAACCGGAATTTCTAATCGCAAATTATGGGCTCGGTGTAACCAAGAATTTTCGAGGATTCTGATAGTTCGGTTGAACCGAGGATCGCCCTTGGTAACCACGTTGAAACCCCAACTAATTCTAATGAATCACCATATGGATTATCCGTCAAATTCTTCGATAATGGTCGTTCGGTAAGCCAAACAAAAATTCCATCCACGTGGGAATCTCGAGTCGCGAAAAATCTGCGTCAATTTTTAACTCTCGACTTTTCGAACCTGTCTTTGTGTCTTCTTTGGGTTTCTCTAGATTTCCCTACATTTCTCCCCAGGATTTCTCCAGATTTCTCACTCGAACAAAAAAAATGTCCAAAGAAGAATCATCCCTGGTGGATAGCTTTATAAATTGCTTTATCCTTATCCTCGATGTTCCTGGAAGGTCAGCTAAAAAGATATTCACCTCCGAGACGAAGCGAGAAAGAGAGAGAGAGAGAGAGAGAGAGAACATTCCTTCAACACTCGAGAAAGTTTCTCCAGCGTAACGCAAATGCGGGCTGGTGGTCGTGACGAAAATACTCGTACGTCAAAACACATCCTCGTGTATATCCACGAAGAAAGTATCTCCGCATTGCCAGTGGTCTTTCCCAACAACTCAGGGGTCTCCTCGACCCCCGAAATCGCGTTATTCACCGCCGGCACTTTCCCCAAAGGAGTACGTCGCAATAGCACTCCGCAGGAAGTATATCCGAATGCGAGCGGAAAGAAGAGAACGAGGGAAAGAGAGTCTCGAGAAATAACAGCGAGGGTGACGGGAAAAAAGCTCGACCTTTGTATTCTGCACACACCCACCCCTCACCCCCCCTCTTCGTGCCAAAACTCACCCTCTCCAGCCTCTTCTCTCCCTCTTTCTAGCAACGACAAAAAATGTCACTGGAGAAAAAAGTAAACAAAGGACACGAAAATAAACAAAGAGGAAGAAAATAAACGAAGGAAGAACAATGCGAAGAGTCTGGCGATAAGAGGGAGATAAACCATTCTTTATTGTTGGAGACAGTGGGATGGATCAGAGTATAGTGGGATGAAGAGAAAGAGGAAGAAAGAGAGAGAAGGAAAGAGAAGACCAGCAGGAGAATAGGGTACAGCTAAAAGACACAAAAAAAGAGATTAACCAATCCCGCATTGCCCTCTCTCTCTCTCTCTCGCTCTCTCTTTCCCTCTCGCTGAATGTCGCTCGTTCGTCACACTATGGCGGGAAAGAAGAGCTCGGTTGTTAGAGAACGAGAAGTGGGCAATGGAAAATTGTGAGTTAACTTCCTCGTGGGTGGTCGTGAAGTTACCATCCACACTAGCCCTTCTTTTCTCTCTCTCTCTCTCTCTCTCTCTCTCTCTCGCTCTCTTTCTCTCTCATCCACCATTCGTACACCCCCGTTTCGTTTGCTTTTCTCCATTTTCACTCGCGGACCCTTAAGGAGGAGGTAAGAGTGCAAAAAAGAGGAGTAAAAAAAGGAGAACGTAAACCACTTTGGTGAAGAGATAATCTTTCTCTCTTTCTGTATGTAGCTTACACATATGTATATTTCTATATATATATATGTACGTATATAAAAGTTTGTATGTGTACATGGAGGCTTAAGCTCTCCTTACACATGACGTACATGCATACAGGCTTTTCTTCCACGAACCGAGATGATTTTCGGCCAATTTTCTTGGTCCTTGAGGATAAAGTACAGCCGGAGACGACCCAATGCGATAATGCTGCAGTTCCTTTTTTTTTACCCTGGTAATGCAACGCCGTGGAAAAACCCGTTTCGAGACTCGCAGCACTGTTTCTCGATTTTATCAATTTTATCAGTGATGTTTCTAAGGACTCGGGCTACTATGAAAATTTCAGGAAATCCATCGTCTCTGAAGGCAATTTGAGATGAGAAAAAAAGGTCTAGTACTTGGTAAACGAATCTCAGATTGAAGGTGCAAAGACGATCGATGGAGTAATCGAAAAGATAAAAACAAGAAAAAAGAAAAGAAAACGTAACCATTTTACGAAAAAATTGGTAAAGATCTTTTTTTTTCACTTTCTCATTTTAATCTTTCTTATCTCACAGCATTGATTTTTCTTTTCTCGCAATTGGAATGTCCATTGTTGAAGTTCAAAAATTGAATAATTCATTTATTCTTATTTTTACATCGATTTATCTTTCGACTTTGATTTTTCTTTGCGCTATCTCGTTTCACTTTGCACGAAATTAATAAACCATTTGATTAATCAAAAAAAAAAAAAAAACAAAAAAAAAAAAACGATTAGCACCTTTTTTAGAGCAGAAACAGCTACTAATCGAATAAATATTAAAATTTCGTCAAACGGCAAACAAAATTGTTGTTAAACAAAAAGAAATATAATAAATACAACGAAAGTTATTGCTCAACCTAATATATTCGAAATAACGAAAAATCGTTATTTTGACACTTTTCGCTACAGGACTAGTCCGCAACGATGAGACTGCGTTAAAACGAAACGGTTATCATCGTGTGGGTGTTTAATACGCGGGAGGAAACCGAGGTTGAATCGAGACCGAGAATTCCCTTCGAAACGAATGAGAAGTTCCACCGTAATTCCAGCCGACTGTCATTAACAGTTGAGCCTCCTTTACGTTTTCTTCGTTCTCCTTCCCACGCGTCGTTTCTCCGGTACCGTGGGCTTGGGCTTTCTAAATCGTACAGCGCGGGTTCGCTCGAGAGAAAATGAATGATAACCGGCTGCGCGCGCACTTTCCATCTTATTTTCTTTGTTTTCTTTTATCCTCCGGTTTTTTTTCTCCCTCTCCCTCTCTCTCTCTCTCTCTCTCTCTCTTCTTTATTCTCCGTCTCTCGCTTTATGCCTCTTGTGGTTCATCCCTTTCAAAGTCGCGTGGAAACGCTCGGGAAAGGGGTTAGAGATCGTGCAGGTCAGACAGAGACGATCGCACGACGGTGGCATCCTGCCAGACCGTTAAAGAGATTCCCGCAACTTTAAGGGTGCCGTAAAGCCACGAATTTATCTCGCTCTTCGCACAAGGAAGCCTGGAAGAGAGTTAAAGAGAACGAGAGAAGAAAAGGGCGGGGGAGGGAGGGGAGGGGAAATGGAAAGGGACGAGAATTATTTCTACGTGCCAGCGAGGAATTTTCTACCGGCAGATGACCCGAAAAAGCTACTTCTCCCGATTCTCTCTTTCATTATATTTCTTTCTTTTGTTTGTGTAGACTGCCTAATCTCGTATTTTCTTTCTTCTGTTTTTTTTTTTTTTTTTACTTTCATCCCTATCGTTGTATCACTTTCTACATTCCGATTTCACTTTATTTCGAAAAATTAAATTGAAAAAATCGTGCGCCAAAGAATCGACGCGTCATTTTGTTTTTTGGGATATTTTCGTTTCGGACACAGTTCGTTTGCGTGGAAAATTAATATTGGCTCGTTCAGTTAATTAATAAAATATCAGTGCCAATGTTGAGTTAATTCTGCCGGATGTTAAATCGTGGGATTCTTTTGAGCTGACTTTCTGAAGAAATTTGAGAACCGTTGTCATTGGTGTAAATATTAATAATGTTATTGTGTCGTGTTTATTTTGTAAGCATGTGTCACGATAAATTGTTATCGAATAATGTTTTTTCTACAATCAATCGGATATGAATATTTTAAGAATGAGAAACTTACAATAAAATTATTATGATTTCGTATACATTTATTAAAAGTCATAATTTTCATTATTATTTTCTTTGGAAAATATTTCAATTGAATTTTTCGAATAGTATTTAATTAAATATTTTTTAAATTTGTTTGTAAGCTTTCAATATTATTATTATTATTATTTATATTATATATACTCATTATAAGAATTATAAAATAATAATGTAATTGTTATGTTGTATTAATAATTATAATTATTATTTATACAAATATTGCAATCAGGTTAGTACCATAAATTTCGCGTGCATAAACAGTTACGAACTGAGAATCCCGTAAATGTTATTTTTTGGCACGATCGCGCCTGAAATTGACCGGCTGGCTCCGCGAGCGGTTCGTTATTAAAAACAACAGTGCGGTTAATTACACGGACTGTAATTATTATTATTCGGTAGGGGATTTCCTTCTCCCGTTCTTATTCCGTAAGAACGTCTTGAATTCTCAACATTATTTTTATATGCTCATCTTTTCCTTCTCCCGTGAACTCAAACGTCGACTCGAATCGTTCTACGGACGACGACGTTGCCATGTACCGGGGTCAGGGTTAACGACGCTAACAAGCCCACGGGTCTGAGTGACTTACGACTAATTCGAGTTCGCTTTGCTTCTCTCTCTCTCTCTCTCTTTTACCATTTCTCTCTCTCTCTCTCTCTCTCTTTCCCTCTCTCTCTCTCACTCTCTCTTGATCTCTTTGGTATTTGACGTTATCGTGTACATGCATTTGCCAAGAGAATTTTGAGTCATCCACGTCCTGGCTACCAGCATTCCATCCACCACGAATTGCATTCAATTCACGTTTGCTTCTTTAGGAGGATGAATTGAAATTTTTAAAAAAGTTTTAACAAATTTTACCCTTTTTCTTAACACTCCCACAATTTTACCGATTTCTATTTTATAAGTATATTATTATTATTTTTATATTTTATTATTTTTTGTTAGTTATTACTGATCTTTTTTTCTCACCGTTGCTAGAATTTACTAGGCGTGTCATGTTTATTATGATTTTTTATATCTTTTATATTACTTAATTACTAATTATTATTATTGTTTTTGTTAAAATTCTTATTATTTTTCTTGATTTATATTCTTATGTTATATTTAAGTTGTTTGTTATTATTTTTTGTATATTTTTTTTGCCCCATAGTTATACTAGGGCATAATAAATCATATCATCATCATCATCCCACTCCCTCTCTCTTTCTTTCTTTTCCCTTTTTTTTTTGTCATCTACATAATTATTTATAACTTTAATTAAGCACTGTTAAATTATAATCGCCTCATTACAGTTTGTTTAAAATTTTCTTTTGCATTATATACATTATTATCATTGCGTTATTCTTTTATTCTTAATTTTTATATTTTTGTATAATTTATCAAGCTTTTATTGTTATAATGTTACCCGATGGTTGTATCAGAGCATTATAAACTTTATCATCATCGGGATTATCTCTTTCTCCCTCTTTTTCCCTCTCTCTTTCTCTTTCTCTTTTTTATGTATCAATTGAAATTCTTGATTATTTATTTTTCCTTCTATTTCTTTGGATATCCATTCTCTTTTGTAGAATATTTTATTCGTATTCTTTCATTTTCGATATTATTTTTATTATTTTAATCGTTTCTTTTCATTTTTTATATTATTTTTACTATATTAATAACAATAATTTTTTTTATACCATCAGAGTTTTTGTTTTACTGTACAATTTCGTTATCTACATTTTCCTTTTGCTATTACGTCGTAATAAGCCATAATCTTTATATAATTTCTATAACCAAGTTTCTTCCAAAATTCCTTCGTATTTTTATTATTTTTTCCTTTTTTTTGGATTGGTTAGAGTTCGTAAAGGTACACCAGTTTTTGTCCAACATTTTTTTTCTAACGCGTCATAAATCCTATCATCATCGTCATCGCGTAACATCCTCCCCCCTTTCCGCCTGTCTTCATTCCCGTCACTGCATAATTTTTTCCCCCTCCCCCTTCCTCGGTATTCACTTTAGTGTTAAAAGCGTTTCACCCGAAGCGAGTGGTGCATTTTTTTTTGTTTTCGTACTATGCATGCACCGACACGAAAATATAGACGTACAGATATATATTATTACGCGAAGCACACGCCGTTGGTTTCACCGACGGGACGAGGAGACGAAAAAAAAAAAGAAAACAAAAATTGGTAATAAAAAAAATGGGAAAATAAAAAATGGCGTTGAGAGGGGAGGGTGGGGGATAGACTGACGAAGTGATTCGATTCTCGATCGAAAGAGAGAGCAGGGGGAGGCAAACGTAAAGAGAGGAGAGAAAGAGCGAGAATTCGGAGGGGGAGGGGGTAGGAGCCAAAAAAGAGTGCAGGGTAGATTGACACACCGATCGAGTGCGTGAACACTACGGGAAATAAAAAATCACGAGCGCTGCCCGTGAGTATCGAAAGCTTGAGGGCTTTTGTGAAAAAAATTATTATATATACACGCTGGAAAAAAAAAACAAATAAAAAATACAGAGGAAAAAAAAAAGAAGGAAGGCAAAAAAATTGTTACGGCCCATTTCGTGATGACCGAACAAACTGCATGCGCGTGGGAACGTACCGCAAATTAATAATATTGAAAATGCCAGGAGCGTTTGAATTTCATTAAACAATTTTTTTTTTATTATTTATTTATTTTATTTTCGTTTCTCCAACGTGCACACGTTCTCTCGACAATCGAAACGAAATTCCACTCGCAGCGATAGCAATTCGGAAATCAGAATCAAGCCATGATACGTCCAACAAGTGACGGATATTTGACCCCGAAAAAAAAGGGGGAAAAAAAGAATTTCGACGATCAAATTTTCACCGAGTAATCTCGAAAGAGGTAACGTTGCCTGAGTTTTCACTGTAATACAATCGGAACGAAAAAATTCGGTTTTTTTTTTTTTAACGATCGCACACGGGAATCAAACAATTTTTGGGTACAATCGTTTTTGTCGCATTTGTTGTTCCGGCTTCATCATTACAACATTTTTTAAAAATACTTTATGAACGAAAAATTCTGAAGTATCTATCGTATAATTGTTTTAGAATATTACATATGAAAATTTATTGTTTTAGAATATTTTGGTACACGAGAAATTACAAAATAATTATGGACAATGTAACGTTATTCTATCAGAAACTAAAAATTCCTCCAATTATCAAGAATTTCACCAATTTTTTTCATCCATCCAGTAAATATCTCAACCCAAATTAACCATCTCGTATAACCGAATAAACAAAAGGAGGTTGTAAAAGTAGGACTTTACAAAAATCAAATAAAACCAAAAGAATTTATACAAAATCAAATGAAAAGCAACAGGGATTTTGAAAAATCAAATCAAAGCAAACGAACTTTCAAAAAATCAAACGAAAACAAAACCACTTTTGAAAAATCAAAACAGAGCAAACGAAAAATCAAAACAAAGCAAACTGACTTACGAAAAATCAAATGAACGTAAAACCGCTTTTAAAAAATCAAATAAAACCAAAAGAATTTTTCAAAAATCAAATCACTGTAAAATGACTTTTGAAAAATCAAACAAAACCAAAAGAACTTTTGAAAAATCAAACAAAACCAAAAGTACTTTTAAAAAATCAAACAAAACGAGAAGTACTTTTGAAAACTCAAATTAAAACGAAAAAACGACTTTTGAAAAATCAAATCAAAGGTACTTTCGAAAAATCCAACGAAAAAACAACATTTGAACAAAGTCAAGCAGAATATTTCGCAACACGGAAGGAAAAATGATTCAATTTTTTTGATTCCTCGTTTTTTTTGCGTTCCAGAACGTGTCTACTTAGATCGTCCCCTCTCTTTCCCTTTCCCTCAGTGATTCAACATTGCGGCCTTGTATGCTCGTCAGTCATTCTCTCGTCGCGTTCTCCGCAAGCGTCGCGCAAATAGCTGCTATAAATGACGTGAAAAACAACGAGAGAGAAAAAAAAAACTTCTGAGAGAGACAGAGCGAGGTTCGTGTGGGGGGGGGGTATCATCCCGAGCGGGGAATTCGAGAAATCGAACGACAAGGGTGGCAGGTTGATTCGGTGGCTTCGACCGGGAGTGGGAGGCGAATGAGGCTTTGCTGGAGGGGAGA
>JAPYZI010005093.1:0-17004 GCA_030523105.1 Ophioninae sp. A BG-2022a
AAGTTAGGCAAAAACCTTTTCCAAATCCCCCAAATGAATCCCCATAGCCTACGGGAAGGTCATCCTACGACCTTTTGAAATATCGTGATTTTTGAGATTTCAGGAAAACGGGCCTGGGAGGTCGAAAAAATTTTTTCCCCGTTTTTGAAGTATTAAAAAGGTGTATTTGATCGGAAATTTTCCGCTGATTACGAATCTGTCCGAGATTTTGCCGAAAGGGCAAAATTAGACTGGGAAAATGGGAAAAACCCATTCTAGAATACTTTTTGGAACCTGCACAATTATTTTCCAAATTTTGGTAAATGCCGAGGATGTTCCTCTTCGATCAAGCGTCCTGCATATACACAATAAATTTCGATCAAAGCGGTTGAATAATGTGGGAGAAATTAGATTATGAAATTTCGATGTGGAACGTGTTCGTCATTCCCTTAAAAGGCAAGATCCACGAGTCATCGAGACTTTTTCTTTTGTTTACATTTGACTAAAAAAGTAAAATCGATTCGAGGCGTCTCTTGTTTTTAAATGAAACTGCACCGAACTATGAAACATTCACCAAAGTTTTTATACCCGAAAGAAAAACGGTTGCGAGGCATTTATCAACGAGTTTAAAAAAGGCATCAAGCTTCGCCAGCTCTTCCGGCGATGTCGTGACATTTGTACATCAGCAAAAATCTTTCAATGCTAATGAAGCTTTACATAGGTTCTTCCAGACGGAATACATCCAATAGCCATCCATTGTACAACCTGCTACACAACTGGAGCGAGCAATTAGGCATTTTTCCAGCAAAGTACTTAATCCGACTGGTTGCTCGAGGTTAATGTACCAGCTAATTACCGGGTTGCCTCCTGATGCCTGCTACGTTACTCTCCTTCAACGATCCATCTCCTCCATATATGCACTTTTACATATCCGTTAATGTACGTGTACGAAACGTCGGCAGAAACGAGTACGCGGAGAAGCGAACCAGTAATGGAAAGCTCTTGTACCTTTAATGCTAACTTTGAATTTTATATATTACTTTCATGAATACGAGTATATTCGTATGCGGCGCATACGTGTAACACTTATTGATCCCGATGCAAATTCAACGAGAAAGACCACGAATGGAATCACGTGTTACATTTTTTTTTACATATTATTATATATTTTTCTTCTTTTTTTTTCAACGTTCAATATCCGGGTAATCTTCATTTCTGGAAATTAGTTCGTGATCGTGAACGGATTTAAAAGTAACGATGACCAAAAGTGGATGAATTCTTTTCATTGAATACAAACATATTTTTTTTTGGCAGTATAAATTCGAAAGAAATTCCATAATTCGTATAAATACAATATTTGTTCGTAACGAAACTACATTTTGTTTTACAATCATGATAAAATAACTTTTTTTTATCGTTTTTTCAATAAATGTAATAAAACTTGTGTAAAAGCTTTGGGAAATTATAAAATCGTATTGTGAAATCATATAGTTGTAATATTAAATTGTATACCCGTGATACAGTTTGATAAACAATGGTTCTTCTTTTTAATTGGTACAACAAAAAATTCTTTTCCAAATGTTCGTATATTACATATCGCAAAATTACACGTATTCGTGAATATATTCAACTTTTATCCTCATTGCGTTATTGTCACTGTAAATTTAGAAGTAACTTTTGTTTCAAGTTTCCTTACAAAAAAAAGATCGTTTTTCATTTCAGTTACAGAAATTGATCGATCGAAATGCTCAACGAAAACTGTTCGGAAGCTTTAATATTCAAGGTGAATTTGAAATACCTTGAAACGATGATCCAAAGTCGGAACGACCATTTTACGATGTCCAAATCAATATCCAAAGTCTGAATCACCACTTTACATATTTCTTTCTGATTTCCCTTCTGACAATTCTCCGATTTTTCTTCAGCCGTGTAGACCAGAATCCGGATCGATCGAATAATTATATTCCCGCGAAAGTATACGTTGCAACGTTTCATGAATTTTTCTCGTTTCACAAACGTCTCATTGATCAAAGGGAATAATTAACGTTCAAGTATGACTCCCGAGTGATTAGGACTATCGCGACGGAGCTGAATGAATCAAAGTGAAAATCCGCCCGTGAAACATTGATTTTGGAGGAGTTGGCAGAGTCTGAGAGGAAGCCAAACGTTGAGTTTCCTGGTTGAGGGTGGCTCTTTTGCGTCAATGCTGGACGGGTGGAAGAGAGAGAGAGAGAGAGCGAGATCGAGAGGACGACGATGTTTAACCGCAAAGTTCGGGTTGCACTTGCAAGTTTCGAAATCTAAATCGAAAGTAGATTGAATTCGAGTAACTAGTTTTCACTGACCCGAGGATAGGATAGAAACACGTTTCCACCTCCGTTTCTTCGCGTTCGCTCTTTTCACTTCAGGTTGAACGAAAAATGCTGGCAAAACGATGGGAAAAGTATAGAGTCTTCGATACAAAAGTTGTCATCGTTTTGCCATTCGTCGATTCGTTGATAGTACTCTTCGTACGTTTACGTTTGTTTGTTCAAGTTTAACATCGAACGGATTCAAAGTGTTTCTCGCGTGAGCCAATACGTCATGAATCATTCCTCCAGCTGGAGGTTTCATCGAGCTGTACCAAAAGGAAACCCAGAAAGAGAGGATTGGAATAAACAGGAGGATCTTTTCTCGTACGTATTTCTGACGATTTTTCAATGTGGTTTTGTAACTCTTCTACATAGAGAAAGGTCGATCAATTCTTCGATACTTCCTCGCCGTATCCGCTATTCAACTTTCCGTAATACTCGCGCCCGATTTCAACCAGCCTTGTATTCTTTTGCCCCGAAAATACACACGGATGTACATACGTGTACCACGTAACCGATATCGTATTAATATATTCCTGGACCACTGTGATACGCGAGATGATCATACGCAAGATTTCGTACCAGGATATTCTCGCTCTATTTTTCCGTCTTCGATGTTTCCATTCAGCTTCTCATTCGTTGAATGGTGAGACGAACAGAAGTATGGGAATTTTGGTCGATGGAATGGGAAATCGGAACTGGTGCAGTGGTAGAAAAGATACATGGGATAGGAAATAAAATTCTTTCGGTGGATGGAGAAACTTGTCTTTCCCTGTGATTCATAAAAGCTTTCTCTCTTTCTCTCTCCTCTCGAAAGTATTCTCGCGATGAACCTCCTGATAGTCCCCTATAAAACGATCGATGAATACGAAGTCTTTTTTTCCCCTCGAGACATTAAAGTAATTGAATCATTTTGGAAAAAGTCTCTAACTTTTCTTCCAAGTAAAATCAAACCACGTAAATTTCGTTACAGCGGCAAAACTTCAACGGTCAATCAATGTTCAGTTTTCGCAACGTTTGACGTTGACCTATCACTGGTTGAGTCGATACTACGATGGGTGACCGATTTTCTTCCACTGAATTTTCCAATTACAGAAATAAACTGGATGAAACTAAAACAAACAACGTTATTACCAAACGAAAACCTGGGAGTTCGCAGGTTTCCGAGTGTCTCCCTCGTATCAACGCGATGCATCAAGGATGTGATGTATGTTGCAAAAAAAAAAAAAAATCGTCGTTTTTCATAACTTCCTGATAAGACCTCGTGTCAAAGTTACGATTTTTATCAGTCGACGTATCTCGATTACCAAACGGTAAAAAATTTTCCATTTTTTTTTTTGTAGATTACAATACGACGCTCAAGAAGATTCGCGTTATTTGTGAAACAATTATCTTTAAAAATTGTATCTGATGATTTTTGCCACATAATTGCATATACTATTGTTATTATGACGCAAGAACATCCTTCAGTAACATATCTCGTAACAATATGGTTTGCACTTTCGAGATTTCTAAGAAATTGGAAACAATGAAGCTTGGAAGATGACAGAAAAATAAATGGGATCGCAAATGGACAAAGTCGAAAGGGAAGGAACATTGATAATAATAATCCTACTTCGAGAGTTCCCGACCGTGAAAAATCGGCGAGCACACTAGCGTCTGGTGAATATCTACGAACTACTGCACGTGAAAATAAAAGTAGGTGGTCCAAATTCGCACCAACTTCTTTATACACGGTACGAAAGACTATAATACGCTGGGACTGGAATAGAAAACGGCATACACGGACATTTATACGTTCAAAGCTGCAAGACATACACAGAGTAAGAGAATCACGAGGCTCTTTTTAAAGTGGGGAGGGATTGCGGATCGAATTTCCTCGGGAACGACTAACTGGCGCCAGACAGACAGTCTGTTGGCTCGGGAATCTCCCCACAAAAAGGAAAGCTTCACGACGGGTTCCAACGGATTAGCACGTTCAAGTGCAGTCAACTTGAATGGAAATGTGCAATTTTTTATTATTTTTCTATATTTTTTTTTTTTCGTCACATCAAATCCTGCTCATCACTCTGGAGGAGACAAATGGAAGCGCAGGTGAGTAACCTTGTAATCCAGCAAATTCATCTTCCGTAGTAGAAGTGCCGGAGACGACATTGTCACGTTCAGTTGTTCGAAAGGTCACGCCCAAAATGATAATGAAGCCGAGGAAAATATCGTATTTTTTGGTCGATGGTGTTATCTCGAGGGTGTCAACGATAGAGGACGAATGGAAGAGGTCAATTTCATCAGCTATTGTCCGAGCGGAAAAAAGTGGGAACGACGATCGAAGAAGTTTCGCTGAACGTATTTTTCTAATATCCAAACGCTATTTTCTGTGCTCCGGGATGGTCGACGCCCTCCATTGTATTCTCAAAGGTCAAAGATCCGAAATGAGCTTTTCCCGTCGTTCACCTTGGGAATTCTCAAACCGAGGTCAAGTCTGATCCGACCCTGGCCTGTACGATGAAACTCACGAGCTGCCTTTTTCTTTTTTTTACTCCCCTTGTATGGGATTATAGTTGCTTCGATATCCATAACGGAATGTCGTGGAGATCAATTTTTGATTGACCTTTACGACATTGATTGACATTTATGAAACTATTGTTCATTGATAGCCTGTAAAAAAATTTCTATCGCCGATCCTACGTCCCTGGTGCAACGTATCGACGCTTTTTCATGTTTGCCAATATTCCATTATCGTTCGTCATCGATTTTCCACATCGAATCACACCAGGTGTAATACTCGAAAATTCTTGGGAGTCATCGAGACTGAAACTCGTGTCGTCTATCGTCGATTTGGACTACGCAGCTGTTTGTCGAAACTGATAATTCCAGGTTACTTCAGAGAATATTAACAATTTTGGCAAATAGCAACCAAAGAATTTCGTCTCAAATTTCAATTTAAATTTTGATTATTAAAATTCAATTTTGAATTTTGATGATTCGAATGACTTTGAATTTGTATGATTCAAAAAAGGAAAGAATCGTTATTTTTTCAATCATAAAAGAGCAGAGGGCAATTTTACTATCGATGATTTTTGAACATAACTCAGCGTCAGAAATAATAATATCAAGAATATAAAAAAATGAGGATACGTTTAAAGACGTTTCTATCAGAGTTGTTTATCCTGATTTTAGTAATTCGATATCCAATGTATATCTGTACGTTCAACGGCTCTTTAATCTCATTAAGCCACTGATTATGCACTTTGAGATTAGACACGAGAAGTATCTAATTGGAGTTTCCGATCCAGCATAACATCAATTTAAACTTGTAATTTTCCTTCTTGCGGAGTTCGATCGTACCTGTCTCGTTTATCGGATCAAATATTATCGTTTCATCTGGTAGACTTGGAGATCCTGGGGAATTATATAATCGCTCCGCCGTCTTACTTCACTCCGAATGAAAACAAATTTTCAGCCAAGAGAAATATAAAGTAGCAGTGATGGTGGAAGGATAGAAGGAAACGCTACATGAGAAATGGGTGGTGATCAAATGAAGATCGTCAATTCCGTTTGGATACGTTTACCATGATGGAGCCGGTCTCCAACTTGTGCAACTTCTTCGACGACTTTCACAATTTTTTTTTTCCTTATGTATAACTCGACGTCGTACAGTTAAATTAAACAACTTTTGCCAGGTTACGTACGGTCGTCTGGTTGCGCCAGTGACTGGGAAGTCGACTATGTACATCCGAAAGAATCGAAAAACTATCTTTGCAATTTGGTATATACGCTCGTGGGAAAGTACCCGCGGCAATCAGGCTCCTGAAAGCTCCGCCGTGAAAGACAATTTTCGCCAAACATCTCGGGGGATTTTTTGCTCCTGAATCGCCTCATAGCACTTCTATCTTACTGAGTGAAATGCTATTTCCGTTTTCTCCTTTTTCTCGATCGTAAAAACCAACGTTTCGATTAAGACTGGACGGTGTTTCCATTAGCGAGCCACCTGCGCGAAATCTCCGCCAACGTAAAAGTTGCATTCGTAGTAAAATGCAAACTTAGGTGGTAATAAGGTCAGAATTCTCGTTTCGTACGTTGGTGAACTTAGATGGTCCGAGGACATTGAAACGCATTCGAATACTCAATGGATTATTGCAGTACTGGATATCTTGGTTCTTTGTGGAAGATGCTGCACCGACGAAAGAGGTGAAGGAGTGACCACGTTGGGAAGATGAAATTGGCTTCTCGATACTCCGATTCCAGTCACGTCCGAACCAACCAATGTCCTTTGCAAATTCCCGTCCACCGGTAGCTCTACCGCTGCATCAATTTCCAGTTTCACTCAAATTACCAAAAAAACCAAATAAAAACTCGATCACGGTTCTTCATCTTGGATACATGACTGGAGACAAAAGACGTTCGTCGTATACTTCGAGGAAGATTTCCATTCGCCACGGATCATTCCGGGAAATGTCGCGTTTCCCATGCAACACTTTCCCCGATGTATTAACGTACATGCTACGTTACCCAGGTTTGAATACAACGATCTCTGCTAGCGAAATAATAGCCGGAAGCTAGCGCAGTGAAGCTTGCTCTTCTATAGCGATCTTTCGGTACTTTCAGCCAGCTTTTAGAGATGAGAATAAAAGTAGCGAACAACGACAGCAAGGATTTTTCGCTTGCGCAAAGCCAGGTAATATCTTGCCGCACTGCCAATTTTATTTTCCCAGCCGGGTCGCAAGTGTGAATACTTTTTCCGTGGAAAAACAAAACAACATTTTCCAAGCTTAACCTCGGAATGTATTTCACATACGTTCCTCTCAACGAGCTACGTTGAAAGCTATAAAGTTTTGCGAGGCAATGAATTTTCCTTCATCCTACATGAAGCCAAGAATCAGAGAGTGAGTTGTGATTGGAATGGAACTGCAGTATGGAAATGAGAAAAGAATTCTTTCAGTGCCTATTGCAGCAACTTTCATACAAGTTGAGTATGGTATACCAATTGGTGTCGAGCTAAGAATCCTTGGCGTTCAGTTGGTAATCGACGACCGCGTTTGGTCACGTCATCAGCTTTTACCATTCATTAACTTGAGCGCAAGTGGCTAACGATTCGAGTGTATCTCTTGGCATTCGGAATACCTGAATCATCATTAGTAGGCATAGAATCTCTTCGGACCTATCCTAGCTAGCTCTTGAATCCAGCTCAAGTCTGGCAGGTAACCTTCTTCAGGTGTACGCCGGAGTAACATTTTCCGAGTCCGACCACGTATCCATTCGGTGTGGCTCCAGCCGTGAAAAGGGCCACTTGGGATGAGCGTCGTCATGGGTCTGCATTCCAAAATCAGGAAACCATCCGTCGGCGCATTCCCAAAGCCTGGTTGGGAATCTTATCAGACTTTGGACCGTGTACTTCAATTCTCGAAGATCCATTGGCAGTCTGACATCACAGTAGAAAAGAGGAACGCTGGTCTTCGATTCTCCAGGGTTGCAATTGCTTGGCATTCATATTTATAATGCATCTTCATCCCGATCAGAGCCAAGACTCGCCACATCGAGCGCGTTATATTGACACTCCATGCTTGATAACGGTAGTTTTTGCAAGCTTCTTAAGAAAGCTCTCGTATTGCCCATAGCGCAGCGTAGATCGATTATACGATAGGATCACTCTTGCGGGAGTGCTTCTTGACGACATTTTTCAAAAACTCATGCGTGACCTGGGTATCGCTCGCCTACACATACCCGGATATTCAAGAGGGGTATCATATACTTTACCGGTTTGTTACATAACTCTAGAGTATACATTATTTTCAAGAAGCTTCCTGGGTCCTGTCTAGAAAAACGTCTTCTCCTCTTCTAATCCTCCACCATCCCTCTCGAACCTTCTGCTACCGAACGAGTTTACTGTCCTGAGAGAGTTTACTGTCTCGCACATTGGAGACCATCGCAGTGCCATCCTGTTGGAAGACGCCTCGTACCTGCTCGTATGAGAACCCAAACACTTTCCGCTCGGTTCGTAAAGATGAGAATATTTTGTGATCCTGTTATGCGAGCGAAAGCTTTCAGTACCCGAGTGAAAGAACAATGTTGCGCACGCGAGAAAAATCGATTTGCCTATCTTTCGTAAGATGTATCAGTTTCTTATCGTTCGATGGATTATTATCGAATTCAAGCGCTCTAACGTAGTTTGGAACGATAGTGAAAACACGGCTGCGGTGAGCTTCGGTGTCAAGTAGAATTGACCGGGACTGGGATAGATGATGGCTCAAGTGCACACTTTATCGCTTCTGGAGATGGGACCGTAAAAACTCGAAAGAACATAAGAAAATATGTAAAAAAAAACATTCTGCTCTCATTTTTGCGTTGGACAAATATTTGCAATTAAGGTACATCATCCATATAAGGCCCACCTTATTTCTTTTTAAATACAACAATAAACTATGAATGTTGAAATAAAATAAAAATGTTTGTTGAATCATTTATTCAATAATCGAAGTATTAATAATCATTTTGGTTCAGAAAACAATGTTCATTATTAACTATAAGCTTTTTTTTAAAAGTCGTCTTCTGGGCCTTATTCGGACCATTGTTCCTAACAAGACCTTACCCGTTCTACACAATCGTCACGATTTTTATTTCGACTCACTCGTGACTCACGTGAAAGCCGTCCTTCATTGGAAGTCACATTGGACTCCCACGTTTCACTGATAAAACGAACGTCATAAAATCAAAGCTTTTTTTTTTGTTCATTTTTCACTATTTTCTTTCCCTGATATCTAGACACGTGGATATCACTGCTGAAATGTTTTTCCTCGAGCTGGTGGCCATTCGAAGAACTGTTACAAAAGCCATACTTTCGCGTGGTTGAATAAACCGTCAATGATCTTTTGTTTGAGCATCAAATGTAACGAATGATAAGAACGATTTAACGTCATTTTGCATAAATTCCAAAACCCTCGAGCATTGCGTAGCCGGACCGTTGGAGCGTGTGAAGAGTCGTTCGCGTCTGCAATGACGAAAGTGGGTTGGGTGAGGGTAGAAACGTACGACGCTGAAAGACGATGGGTTTTGTTACTCAGCCACGTATTCAACATTTTCCGGATGCCAGATGCGGTTCTAACGGGATTATTACGACGTACGAGGGAACGACGCTATTGTGCTTCCCTCCTGCCTTTAGACTTTCGTCGCGCTCCATCGGGTCCCGATCCCTCCTTCTCACGCCTGTGAATATTACCCGCATCCTTTACATACTAATGTCAACGCGCTTGAATACCGCATTAACGGGTTATGAATATGCGATTATGTCAAAGATAATCGAAAAAAAAAAAAAAATAATAATAATAATAAATTTACTCCTATACAAACCCTCTTTTGTTTTACCTTCACCTCGCGAGTATTCGGGAAACAACAATGATGATAGAAGCCGTGTTCCACGATCAAACGATCTTTTCTATCAATATTAATCTTTGTTAATTAACCCGATAGAATTTATAATTATTACGATAGAAGCTCGACGCTAATTAAATTCACACGACTCGACCCTCTCGCTCGCGTTATCAGAAAACGAGTCTCGAATAACGATAGCCCTGGTGATAATCAAATCAGCCCTTTCGTTGAGAAAAATCAAATCAGGCTCCAAAAATCAGATCTTTCGTTCGTAATACAATTATAATTGTAATTGTATTACGAACTGTTATTATTGTATTACTATAATAACTAAAACAAACATACCCAAACGAACCCAAAAATCAGCTCTTTCGTTCGTAATACAATTACAATTGTTGCAATTAAAAGATAATACAAGATTACACGAATGTCTTTTTCAATATTGTTGTTTCCACATTTTCATCACAATGGAAATTAAAATTCATGGCAGATTTATGGTGTTGGAGTTACGGTGATTATTGAGGTCGTATCATTATTTTAAGGTGCTGTATTCATGAAGGCATGAAAATTGGAAATTGTGATACGTGTAATAATGAGTTTTATTACATTAATATCAACGCGATGATATCAATGCGATGATCAATTTTTGTCATACGTTATTAATGTTATTAAAGAACCTGCAGCGTTCGTAATTATTATAGTACAATTATTCTATAGAATTCATGTAATAATTGTTGATTACATTTAATTGGATATTAAATTCTACGACGTTTTATTATTTTGCAATTCTTCGATCGGTTTCTCCATCATTGAGGTTAATTATTTTTTAAAAGTTATACCGTTTCTTATATGGGGTTTGTACTTGCCAAATAAGAGACAGATTTGTGACAGAAGCAACTCGAAAACTTTGTCCACCGGAGAGAGCGAGAGAGAAAGAGAAAGGAAGCGCGAACGCGGGCTCTACCCACTAATATCCGCGTCCACTGAGTATCAAACAGAGTGAGGAAGCGTTAGAGGAGGCGGAGTGTTAAATTGCCAAACTCCCGAAGCCGCGAAATGGCAATGGCGCTTGTAGCCAAATGTCCAGCACGAGCTATGTATACACGAGGTGATATCCCTCTATCCGTTCCCTCTCTCGTCTTCTCTTGGAGAATGGTGCGGCTAGTGCCCCGGAGGCGAATCACTGTGGATGACAGCAGCAAGGAATGGGAGGATGAGAAACGCGATGAAAATCGTGACGAACATCACAGTACATCCGTGCACGATTCTCCTATCTCTCTCTCTCTTATCATCGTTATTATCATCATCATTGTCATTACCACAATTATTGTTATTTTGATTATATTACTATTATTATTATTTTTTATTTCTTTTTATTTTCATTTTATTTTATTTTATTTTATTTTATTTTATTTTACTTTATTTTATTTTATTTTATTTTATTTTACTTTATTTTGTTTTATTTTATTTTATTCCTCTTATATATTTCTTTTGCATTGTATTTCGTGCTGTACGATGCTCTTAGATAACTCATATTCCAGAATTACGAAATAAACGTCTCTCTCTCTCTCTCTCTCTCTCTCTCTCTCTCTCTCTCTCTCTCTCTCTCTCTCTCTTAAATATTTCTCAGTATTTAATATTATTTCTCTATTATCTTGGTTGTATACTATTTTAATTAATTGTGTATCAGCTTTTTATTTTTCTAATTGACTTTTATTCTAGCTTGTATGATTAATTTGATTATTTTGCTTAGATGTTTAATTGCCACACTTTATTAATGTATATTTTTCGTTTATTTTTCGTATTACGCGATTTATTACCTAAATGATTATTCTAAAGCATGTAAAAACTCATCAATCAATTAAACGATATATATATATATATATATATATATATATCTTAGTCACTTTTACGTCATCGATAAATTAGAACAAACGAATTAAGTAATCACCCAATATTCTTCTTCCAGCTTCTCATTGATGGAATGTTGTCAAACGAAGAAAAAAAAAACATTTTTTTTCTTATGTAAAATCAAATCCCAATATCGAAAGAAAATTAAACTCTTAAACGATTAGCAAGTATTCTGTTAATTAAAATAACTTTATCATTCATCGTTGGAGACGGGTTGGCAGAAGGAGGGGGGCTTTCAACAGATTCTTAAGGGGGGCAAAAATCATTAAAGAGAAGTCTGCAAACAGAGTAACTGGAATAAGAGCAATAAATGAGTATAATACGAGCCAAGAGTTTGAATATAAAACTACAAGTTTCGCGGCTTCCTTGTATTAAATTAGCACGCTTTAATCTTACCTTGCGCGAAGTTCTGACATCGCGGCGCCTCAGAGTTGGGCGGTGCAAGAGTGAGAGTGTTAAGCGTCGATGGGCTACGCTAACGAAGTTTTCAATTGGGAGAGCGAGTCTTCAATTTGTGGAGCGTTCACCGTGTGCTTCATTTGCAGTCTGGTTTCGACTCTATATATATTTATATGAGAGAAAAGTATAGATCTATCGATACCTATCCGATTCATCCTTCTGCGTCTTCTACGATACTTTTAAATATCGAGAAAATAAGTTTTTTTTTTCTTTCTTTTTCGCTTTCGTATTTCTGCTTTTCTCGCGATTTTTCTGCCCAATTATCGTTGAGAAATTGCATTGTTAAGCAATCAACCAATAGCGAACAAAACAGCAAAGTGCTTTACATTTTCATTCCAAATAAAAAAAAAAAACAGTTGGAAGCTTCAATCATTAAATTTCATACGATAGAAAAATTTCATTCTTGTGTTAGTTCGAATGTCTCCCAATTTTTGTGAAAACTTTCAAAAATAAAGTAATGACATGAAAAATAAAAAAATAAAATAAAAATCTCACGAGACGGAAAAACTGAAAATTAAAATACGAAAAATGAAATAACTTTTGGAATAATTTGGTAATTTTTATCATACACGATTTTTTTCAAACTGCACATCGGCCTTGAATACCAGGTACGTGGTAATTTGAGTTTTGCTTCGTTTCTGTATATCTAAAACCAACGACAGTTGCGATCCACGATAATAACTGAACCGGGGAAAAAATGAGTAACGACTGGGGGAACTCCAAGTTTTCACAATTTTCCAATGTACCTCCGTCTCGTCTGCATACGAATCCGCATACGTGCACATTCGTGCATCAATTCTTAAAACGCTACGAGACTTTGGTGTGTCTCGAAGGGGACCAGAAATTCTCAAGAAACTGGAGAATAGTTGGGTTGAAATAACCGTACCAGTATAGATTTATGTTCGATGTTCTCTGCTCCGTCTTTATCTCACGTCGTCACATCGTAGTTTTTCCGATATCTCTCAATGTGAGCATCACTGTGCACTTCGTTTCGAGCACCAGCGATCGATTCTAGAAAAAAAAAAAATAATACTCTATTCGAGGCTTCCTTCGTATCCCATAGTGAAAAAATATCTTTGACAAAAATACGTTTTTATTTAACGAGGAAATCATTTCCGGTGTCCTTTTTCCGATTCGATTCATTTTTTTATTTGCGTTTTAATTTTTTAAATTTATTTATTTATTATTTTTTTTTAAATCGATATTTACTTTAGATGATTTCACAAATTTGCACATGAATTTTGTTTCTTTGAACCCCTACATTTTTAGCCCTATCCATCACTCTCCAAACTGAAAATGACCTATTTTTCATTATTCGCTGTAAGCACTGCTCTCGAATTTTTTTCGTTTGAACATTTTGATTGGAAATCCGCGAAACTGCAAAAAAGTCACTCTGAGGGTGATTTTCACCCTTCAAAACCATTTTTCTGGCTATAAAAAAAAATGTGTGTCCTTTCAATTTCGATAAAGAATTCAAATAATAAATATGAAAATTTGATTAAATTTTGGATAATATTCAAAATAAAAATATGCCTTAATTTTGGTTAATATAAAATATAAAAAAATGGCTAAATTTTGGATAATATTAAATATTTTAGATAAGTATTCAAAAATGAATGAAATTGCAGGAGGACCCAAAAAAACTGTGTAAGTGTACTCGTACGTAAATTATTTCGGGGAGAACATCGATAGTGTTTCAAAGATTTCCACAGCGATGTTCCGGATGTAATTAATCGAGATGACGAATGGGACGCACGTGACTTTTTATCAAATCCATTTATGCCGTTGGTAATACGTGTTGATGTACGTTTTAGTCATAAAACTCGTATATACAGATGGACTCGTACACCCCTGCATGTCCATGTACTCTACGAACGGTAGAATGTACCATTAATCTGTCATGTACAGATATTATTTCAAATAGACGATAAAAACGTCCCCGGAGATCCTAAATCATGAATCATTTTGTGTATAACCCACGTATCGATCGTTTTCCCAATCGTCGTCAATTTGTTTATCATTATTATTTCTACGTGACCAACCGGACGAGTGAGCAAATAAAGTGTAGAAGATAACGTAGAAATAGCACTGGTGACACCTACTGTGACTTACTGTGTTGGCCAATATCGTTATGGAGATATTTACTAGGATGGGTGACCACTGCTTGTCAATGCTGTTTCCCATAAGTTGATATCAGAGGTTCAATGAAGTACGAACATTTCTATCCGCAATGATTTTTCTGTTGTTTGCTCCTGTCTTGATGACGAAATAATGGTAAATATTCGAAAGTGCAACTTCCACTAAAAAGCGGAAAGCCAAACAAACGAACCCAAACCAACACAAAAAATTGGCTGAATTCTGACAGGAGTTACACTTCCGAAAATTTACCAAAATTAAAACTGGAGACTCTTTTTGGATTGGGTTAATCCGGGGGGGAAGAAAGTGATAGATGGTTGGATAGCCAAATTTATTGAATCGAGAAAATAATAAAATGATGAAAAGAATATTTGAAAAAAATAATGATAAGAAATATAATGTAAAAATATAATAAAGAGAGAGAGAGATGAATATGGTGATAAATTGTATGATGCCCGAGTAAAAAAAACTTTCGGGTAATGAGGGAAAGACAAAAATGATAAAGAAATAAAATATTAAATATTTAACAAAATAATAACTAAGTAATAATCAAACAAAAAATACAAAAACCGCAAAAAAAAACGGAATATCAATTAAAAAAAGCTAAATAAATAAAAAATGCGATTTAAACCATAAACACAAAATAAAAAAGCAAAAATGCAACGCAAAAAGAGGGAAAGGGAGAAAGAGAGGGAGACAATTTAAGTACAAGAGTAACGAATCCCTCGTCTCTGATTATAAGTAATTAAAAAAATTAAGGTGTGTTCGGGAGATCGTGAAACGTAAGAACTGTGAGAAAAAGAATGACGTTGAGTGAACAAAAGAAAAGTCCATTTCGAATTTTTAGCTCGCAACCATAGTTCCGTCCAATGAAAATATACGAATGAAAAAAAAAAAGATAAAGGAAAGAGGAAAGAGAAAAAAACATTTAAAAAATTGCAAGAGTTTGAACGCAGAAATGTTGAGTTCACCTCTCGTTACGGAAGACATTGCTCGCGGTGTAAATTCCGAAATTTAAAAAGTCCACGAGAATGACAAACACTCGTAGTAACGCGTCGTCACGAATTTTCAACTTTCGCGAGGAGCGCAGTTTCTCGCACTTCCTTAGCTCCGGTTATATTCACCGGCGCACTTTATTGCGCGCTACTTCTCTTTCGCTTCTGTCTTTTTTTTAAAAATTTTTTTTTTTTTCATTCTATTATGTACTCACCGAAGGATGCTTTTTTCGTATGATTTTTTTTTTGTCACCCTCGTCGTGCACCCGGACGAAATTGAGAACAACAGCGAGAGGGCGGAGAAGAGAGCGTCGAGTCTCGTGTGGTAATAAAAGAGACGCCGAGACTCTCGTATCCAGGCTCAAGGAAGGGAGACACTTAAGGTAATGAAAAAACTTACAATTTAGCGGCGAAGAAACGGCAGGAACGGTGAAAAATGAAGACGAAGAGAGACTGCTTTTCCACCGAAGAGAGGAAATTTCGGCACTTGGCTTTTTATATATATATATATATATATATTTTTATTTTCATAAACATACATGAGAAATTAAAAAAAAAAAAATATATATATATACATATCCAATTTCAGCAATTTTGAAAAAGAACTTCTAGCGATTTATTCTTACATCGTCCTTATTTCAACGATCATCAGCTGAAGTGAATCAAGGATTTAAGTAACGACTCCGATCAAAAAATCGAAGTTTCTCGGAACGCTTTGTTTCGAGGAGGAATAAATAAAAGTATTGAACAATTGTTCGGACATTCCATTTTCATCTACGATAACGATGTTCTTTAACAAATGATATTATTAAATGATAAAAATTAGAAATATCAAGAAAAAAGAATTATCGTAACAGAGAACAACCGCGACTGAAAAACCAATTTTTAAACGACTGAAAAACCAATTTTAAACCATGAAAAACGACGACGTTAGAAAAATATCATGGAGAGAGAGAGAGAGTGTTAAACCGGAAACGTTGCGTTGGTTACAATAGACGTCGAGACTTTCAGATTTACAATGGCGGTTAGCGAATTCGAAGTATACACGAAGCTACGTTTTACACTCTGCGATTATATAAGATACGATGTATTAACATTTCCGATGAAGAGGTTGGACCGTAGAGCAGAAGAGTGGGGTTGGGGAATGTTGAAGCCACGTGGGACGTATATATGAAAACGTACATTGCCCTCGTTCGAATATTCCCTTGTATATCCTTGATACAGTGAGAGAATGAGAAAGAGAGAGGGAAAGAGAGAGAGAGAGAGAGATGGAGCACCGGCATTCCGAATCCAAGAGACGTACATACGGAATATAAACTATTATACGTCAGCAAACGCGGAGTTACGTGTGGGCGGAAGTCAAGGAGAGTCGGGCTCGGGGGGATTCGTAATGCATACCGACGAAAACCGCGCACGAAGCGAATGATACGCATACGTATAACTATACCAATGCATAAATGTATTTTATAAACAGGCGAAGGGTCGTTGCGGAGATCGGGGGGCCTGCTGGTTGAAGGATAGGGACGAATAGGCCGGGACAGACGAGTCGGAGGTTTGTGTAATATCGTGGAATCGAGACTGAATTTTGCTGAGAGAGAGAGAGAGAGAGAGAGGAAGAGGGAGAGAGATGATGAGAGAGAGAAAGGGAGAGAGAGAGGGAGAGAGAGAGAGAGAGAGGGAGAAAGAGAGAGAGGGAGAGAGAGGGTGAAAGAGAGAGAGACGTAGAGGGAGAGAGAGAGGGAGAAAGTGAGAGAGAGGGAGAGAGAGGGTGAAAGAGAGAGAGAGACGTAGAGGGAGAGAGAGAGGGA
>JAPYZI010005094.1:0-11317 GCA_030523105.1 Ophioninae sp. A BG-2022a
CCCCCCCCCCCTCCCCTCTCTCTCTCTCTCTCTCTCTCTCTCCGTCTGTATATCTCTCCCTCTCTCTTGTATTATTTGACGTTTCTTCATCAATAACTTCGGCGACAGTTTTTCATCGATCTATTGTTTCGTCAGACGTCAATCTTGGCTCTCACTGGGCTTTGTACAGTCTATGTTCTCTTGTTTGCACGAAGAAAAAAAAAATAAAAATAAAAATAATAACAAAAATGTGTTATTGATCCTGGAAAATATAGGTTTCATCTTCAAGTTTCTCTCCGTTAAATACATCTTAACCGTTTTCGTACAAGACTTGTTTGCTTCTTCGTATATATCTATTATTATTATTATTATTATTATTTTATTTTATTTTTATTATTATTATTATTATTATTATTATTATTATTATTATTATTATTATTATATTAATATTAATCGTTTTTTTCGCTCGACCATCTTACATGTCTCATTCGTCCGATAGCTCACTTTTCTAAGAGGAACAGCATGATTCTTTTGTTCGTTCTTATTTTCAATTGATAATCTTGATACTCTCGAAAGTCGAAAAAAGAAAAAAAAAAAAAATAAGCGCACACCGCTGCAGACGTGATCTCAAAACGGACGAGTGGTTCACGCATTTCGCCATTTTTTATTTCCCGTGAATCCTCGTTGGCTATTGATACGAATTGGAAAAAACAAAAAACAAAAAAAAAGAAACTCCGAAACAAAAAGTCTAACGAATAAGCAGCCACTGAACGCAAAGAAATGGGAACGAAGCGGCTAGAAACAAAAAAAAAACAGTACAAAATTGTGGAATCCACGATTATGAGATTGATGATGAAAAGAAAAATGAAAAAAGAGTTCGACAACAAGCGACGAGTGACATACAAGAAGAAATGCTTTTTTTTTTTTTTCGAAAGAAAATATGAGAATTATGAATTATACGTCTGTACACAGGACGAAATATTTCTTCAGTTTAGTCAATACGAGCCTCGTAAACCGGAAGGGCCTCGCCGCGACAACGCGAGTAAGTAATTAATGCGAGTCACACGAAATTCAATATGGCTTGGAAAAGTACAAAAGTTTTGTCGTTTCCCGAACAAACGCAAATTATTTTCAATTGTTTACGTTATATATTTACGAGCAATTACGTAATCCGAATTCGCGCTCGTTCTCTCGTCGGATCAGATATAAAAGGAAAACGAAAATTCACATCCGAATATTTCGAGACGCGGCTTAAATGAATAAAGAGGTGAGGGAGCAGAGAGGTGAGCGGGGGGGGGGGGGGGGGTGATCGTTCGACAAATAGCTGCACGAAAATGTGCCTCCTCGCTCTTCCTAACGATTTACAAAGTGACGAGTCCACGAGTAGTTTGAGCGACACGAGTCGTGGCTCGTGACGTCACACCGTAGGCAGTATCCGCTGTTTTTTTTTCTTACTTTTATAGTTTACACACCGAGTTGCGAGACTTCAATTACTCCGAAAATCATTAATTTCGTATTCGAAAATAATTTTCAAAAATATTTTTTTCGGACTGGAGCAACGATGTCCATTATGAAACGTAATTGGAAAAAACAAAACGTATTCGTATCTCCGGGTGGTGAAATTGTAATCGGTTTGTTAGATTTTCTCAACAAAAAAAAAAAAATACAAACGATGTTAAAAAATAAACGGAAAAAATGTTGACCGTGGAAACTGATGAAATAAAAAAGTAATCAAAGCATCGCAAACCTTTTTATAAATATGATCCAACGATGTTGGATCGCACCGAGACAAAAAAAAGATACAATTAGACGGTTAAAAGCTGTACCGTTATTTTTTTTTTTTTTTTTTCTAGCGGAAACAAAGAATATTGGAGGACTTAAGTCTGATGAAGAATCGTCTCTCTCCGACTCCCTCTTAACCCCCTCTCACGTATTCTCTTCTCGGTTTCTCACTATATGATTCGTATTATGATAAAATTTGAATTTCCGATTTCAAGATATTTCGCTATTTTAGGGACGTTAAAAAGGTAATTTTCATCGTTACGAGCTAAGGTACTTTACAATACTAACACTTGTTTTCCTTATTCCATTTTCTCTTTCGTCGTTATTCGACGACGTGTGAAAATAAAGATCACCCTCTTTGTTGTTCATTCCTCGGAAGCTTCGTGAACCAAAACTATTTTTCGTAAAAACATTGTGAGACTAGCTCGAACACTCTCCATATGCTTTTTTTTTTCATTCGTTCATACCAGAGCCCGAATCGAAAATCGCGATCGCTGCAAACGCAAGATTCAACGGTTTTTTTCATAGCTCACTTTTTCTTTGGACACAAGTGTTCCAACATGATTACAAGACCGGTTTGTTTCTGGTTACGTTGAACCACGCGAAAAATCGCGAATCGACGAATCTCATCCGGAAATTTATCGAAATTGAGATTAACGAAATTGAGAAAAAAAGAAGACCGCGTCGAAGTAACTCAACGACGAGATACATCGGTGTACAGCGTTTCGTACAACGAGTGTGGAAAAAGTGAGAAATTTCGGTGTTCCTCAAATATAAGCTATTTCCAACAACCCAAATATCTCTCAAGAACAAAACTGTTGAACCAATTGCATTCGTGTACAAACATTCTCGATAAAATATTTAAAAAACATTTTTTAAAAAAACAGGTTTTCCCATATCCCAGTTTCGACAACCGAGAAAAAAAAACGGCGCGGACCGAAGATTTTGTAACGATATCCCCGTACTGTTCTTCAAAACGAAAGACTGACTTTTTCGCTCGCGATAACCGAAGCTCGACGTATTAAAGAGGAATATCGACACTCGCAAAGTTTTACAAAATTCTCATAACGTATTTCATTTCTGTATCGGAATGCTGTACAACATGTTGGTACACGCATAATTCATTTCCTAAAACAGTAGTCGCGATTTTCGATTCAGGCGTTATTTCGACAATTCGAGGAAACAGATTCCGGTAGGTTTCTCAAAGCAGAGAACCAAAAAAAAAAAAAAAGAATTCCCAAAATAAGGTCTTTGGAAAAGCGAAGAAAAAACGATAAAAAGCATGGATAGAATTATTTCGAGGACTCGAGGATTATCGTTGAGTCTTCGAAAAATGTCTCGCGAGACTACGTTGTTGTACCGGTTATGAAACCGTTGTTCAGTGTTTCCGGTTTCTCGGGGTATTCGATCGGCTGTGAGAGTTTCTCGTTTGCCGAGTTAACCGGGGCATCGACAACGTCGGCGTCATCGATCGGTGAGAAGTTGATGCACAATTTGACCGGTTCTTTCGGCTCGATCATCGACAAAACTTCGGGAGTGTGATTCTCGTAATCGGGACTTATATTTTTTGGGGACTTGACGGATAATCCAGGGCTGTCTTGCATTGGAACAACGACATCGCTACCAGCAGCTGGACTACGCGGCAGTTGTTTAATCGATTTGAGACTCAAGCTGCCGCGGGACGAGCTCTTCTTTTTACTGGACGGTGAAACTTTAACGGATTTCAGGCTGTCCTCGACGAATGGAAAGTCGAGGGTGTCCTTGCTCGAGCTCAATGAGCCACCAGCCGATACACCGTCGAAATCGTCGAAACCCGCTTTCAATGGTATCTTCGATGAATTTAAATCGTGAAACTTTTGAACGACTTTGGAATTTTCACCGTAAGACTCGTTGTATCTCGAGTTGGAATTATTCTTCAAATACGTTGGCTCGATACTTGCGAAGTCACCGAAATCCTGACGCAACGGCGAATCCTCATCGTCCTCACCCTCGTCCTCGGGCAAATCTTGTAGAGCCGAGAGTTCCAAGTCCCTTAACAATCACGGATTATTATTCACAGCGTTATCTCTTTAAGGATGATAATCGTTTGATTCGTATTGTTAAAATCACAATTTCTCGATCAAGAAATAACGAAGCTTGGTCAATATTCGAAATATCGATAGTTATGAAAAATGGCTTCTTTGAATCTGAAATTCCGCGATCACCGATTTGTCATCGAAACGAAGAAAAGGAAATGGAAAGCTTACTTTTCATTGTGCGGCGATTGGGAGTTGTTCTGATTGCGAGCTTCGACCCCCTCGGAGCTGTGATAAAAGCTCACTCTGTCGAAACCTTCAACGTCGACTTCGCTCAAGAGCATTGTAGCTATGTCGATGAATGTTGGCCTTCTGTTAGCCTTGTGATTCCAAGTTCTTCGCATCAGCGTGTACATCGAATCGGGACAATTCTCCGGCCGTTCCATAACTCCGCCGTCAATTACGTATCGCAGTACCTGCGGATTTGGAACAAACCGAACTTCTCAAGTTTGATAGTCAACAGCGAAATCAAGAAGGAGAGCTACGTAGATATCATTGTCCAAATATGAACAAGAGGCAAATGAGAATATAGGCATCGATGGAATTAATAAAAAAAGATGAAAAAAAAGTACCTCTTTGTCTGGAGAAAACGCGCAAAGATTCACAGACATAAATGCGATGCAGAAAAATTAATAAAAGAACAAAACGTCTAAATAATATCGCCCGTAGTAAAGGCCTCGCCTTTATCAAGGGCTGCGCGACAAACTTTGCTACAGGGCATCCGAGGCCGAAACCAGCATTGATATAACAGAGGAAAAATATTGTGTTCTCTCTTCCATTTAGAAATGTCTAGAATTTAAAAAATTCTAGAATTCGTAAATGTCTGGAATTCCGAAATATTGTAATTTAGAAATTCTAGAATTCCGAAATTTCTAGAATCTAGATATTCTAGCATTTAGAAATACTAGGATTTCTAAATGCTAGAATTTATAAATTACTAGAATTTAGACATTCGGAAATTCTGGAAATTAGAAATTCTAGAATTTGGAAATATTCCTAAATTCCAGAATTAAAAATTCTGGAATTTAGGCATTCTAGAATCTATAAGTTCTAGAATTTAGTAATTTCAGAATTTTTGAACTTAAAATACTTGCAGACGTTTTTAAAGTAAAAATGTGAAATGAATATTTGGGTTTGTAAGAGAAAGATGTATCGTACCTGATCGTTTGAGAGACCCTGATAGGGTTGAGAGGCAAGGGTAACCATTTCCCAGAGTACAACACCGTAACTCCAAACATCTGAGAAACTTGTGAAAACCCCATCCTTCAAGCTCTCAGGAGCCATCCATCTTACCGGCAAAAGTCCCTTAGTCCCTTTTCTATAATAATCCGTTTCGTAAATGTCTCTCGTCATACCAAAATCGCCAATTTTAACGGTCAAATCTTCGGCGACCATGCAATTGCGCGCCGCGAGGTCTCTGTGGACAAATTTCTTGGCTGACAAATATGCCATTCCATCAGCAATTTCGACCGCCATACGTAGAATCCTTTTCAACGTCGGGGGTTGTTTCATGAAATTTTCACACTGATCGGGACGATGACTTCGCAGGTAGGTTTTCAGATCACCGTTTACCATCAGTTCCATGACGACTAACGTCGGTTGGCCTTGCGACACAACGCCCAATAATCTCACCACGTGATGAGTGTTGAAGGCTCTGCGAACATACGGTTATCGTTGAAACGGATTCATTTTTCGCTACATGACTAGGCTGCATCGAGAGGACTAGCTTTAAGCTACGAATAAATCCGAAAATACAACGAAAACATTTTTAAAAAAATTTTATACAGGAAATTTTAATTAATACAAAATTTGAATTAAAAATTGAATAAAAAATTTGAATGGAAAAATAAAACGTTTGACAGGAAACAAGATGAGAAACGTTTTGTTTTTCAATTCAAATTTTTTCTTCAAAATTTAGATTCTATTCATTCTAATTTAAATGTTAAATTCAATTTTACATTCAACTAGTTCAAATTTAAATTCAAATTCCTTTAAATCCAATTAATTCAATTTAAATTCAATTTTCAATCAAAATTTGTTTTAAATTCAAATTTCCTGTCCGTCCATTCAACGTTCATTGTTCGATACTCACTTCATAACGGAGGCTTCGTTCAAGAATTCAATTCTCTCACGATCGGTAGCGTTTTCGTTGACAGTTTTAACGGCGCAGCGTACTTCGGGTTTCGATTTGACAACGTCCTTGGCCAATCCCTCGTAGACCATCCCAAAAGAGCCGTTGCCCAATTCGCGGAGCAATTGAATTTTCTTTCTTGGAACTTCCCACTCATCGGGTATATAGACGGTGCTCACGTATTCAGGATTGACCGTAGCAATCAGCCTCATGCTCGGTACGTTTCGCATAAATTTTCGTTTGCACACGTAGAAAGTAGCGACCACGAGGATAACGAAAGTTACGCTCGAGATTGACCAAACAGCGATCCAAAATTTGCTACTGCTGTTGTATTCCTCGATGAAGAAATATTTTATCTCGGAATCGGCACCGTTACCGGCAAGACTCGTTGCCCTCACTTTTACCGAGTAATTACCGGGTGAAAGATCCTTCAGAATGTACGAATAATCAGCTTTGACGAAGTCCCGACGGGTTATGCATACCTGGGTCGCTTGAATCTGAAACAGTCACCGATAAATTCACACGTTTTTCTTTATCTTCTCCATCGCACAAATTTCAAGTAAATTTCATTTTGTTTCTACGGTTATATATTATAAAAGACTCGAGACTTTTCTCGAATTGCGAAAATAGGTTTCACTGTCACCTGATCAACCGACAAAATATCACGCGACAAAACTTCACGACGATGAAATATCCCCAGGAAGACCAGAAACGAACAAACCCAAACAAACCCAAACGAACTCTCACGTGGCGAGAATAATCGGATTGTGATATTTTATGTTTGTTGTGTTTTTTATCGTAGTGAAATTTTGTCAATTATATTTTGTTTCTGTTCGTTTGGGTTTGATATTACGACGCGCTAACGAAAAAAGAGGCAAAACTCACGTTCTCGATGTCCGTTCTCTTGTACTCGATTTGATAGGTAATAATAAGACCATTCGGTTGCGGCGGTTCGTCCCACTGTAGCTTTACGAGTGTATAACTGTTGTTACCACCGAGCATTGTCAGTTTCAACGAATTCGGTGGTATATTGTCAGCGCTGTCGATCGGTAAAGTTCTATACGCTTTTACCGCTTTCGTCGAGCAATGGTTGAGGGTATCGTTTACGGCTTTCTCACGGCAGGCGACAATCTCAATGTAGTATTCGGCGAAATGTCGCAAGTTTCGTACAACGTAGGTTTGATTCGTCGCTGGTACGGATACCTTGAATCCCATCGCCGTTGAATTATCCGTTCTTTCCTGGCTCGATTCTTTCTCCTGTTGGACGTAACGTTTGCACTATTAATTTATTTTCGATTTTTTTTTATTCCTGTTTTACCACACACACGATCCGTATCGTTTCAAGCCAATGAAATTTCTTTTCTCATTTTTTCATTTCCATAGTTAAATTTATTTTGAGAAATATTTTTCTTCCCATTTGCATCATAAATTGTCCCAATAAAAATTTGAATAATTATTGAGGTATTCCACTTACAATTTCTGAGGGGAAAAAAAAATATAGAAATTGAAAATTAATTATTTTCGTTGCGCTGCAACGTTGGGAACTCCAATCCCATAAGCGCGAAACGATCGTTGATTCGAAATCCCGTGCGATAAAACTATATCAGTCGAATCTACCGGATTTGACATTTTTTTTTTTTTTACACCACCCACTCGTAATATTGTTTGAACGGCCAAAGTACGTAGTATCGATGTTACTGACTTTAATACGAAACTGACGCATGCCATACCTGCGCGTCAATCGGATCCCTCTTTCGCGCTACTTCGCCAATAACGCCATCGATATCGCGTCGTCTACGTAAATTCGTTCTTTTCACGTAAACCTTATTGTGAAGGGCGTCCTCAAAAGCAATCGAGCTTGAGATCTCTTTTTCGCGGTCGCTCGACTGCTCGGGTTTTCGATCGGCGCAGTCGCACGAATCCTTCGACGTATCCTTGTCCGCTTCCATCTCGGCCTTCGCTCTCTTTCGCTCCTCCTCGGCCATCTCGGACATTGGCTTTTTCTCCGGTAGAAGCATAGCTGTACGAGAAACGAGAGATAAAAATTGAAATTGTGATGGATCGTTCCGTTTCAACCAAGTCAAGATATTATTGTACGGATTTTTCATGAAAATTGATTCGTTCCGTGAGTTTTTTTGGGTTTGGGTTTAAATTTTAAGGACAATTTTGTAAAAAATTTGATGGAAAATTTTGTAAAAAATTTGAAGGAAAATTTTGTAAAAAGTTGAAGGAAAATTTTGTAAAAAACTTGAAGAAAAATTTTGTAAAAAACTTGAAGAAAAATTATGTAAAAACTCTGCACGTTGTCGTATTACGTTGTAACGTTGTAATTCTTTGAAAATTCATGAACGCGGTGAATCGAAAGATTATTACACCGTGGCAAAACCCAAACAAACCCAAACAAATGAATAAACGCAGGAACAAAAAAAAAAGAAGAAGGGGAGACTCACGTTCGTCGCAGTAATTTCTCTGGGCTACGAAGGCCGGATCATCGCGATCCCAACGTCCGACGATTCGATAATGGGTCAATTTTCCGTTTTTCCGAAGTGGTGGTAACCACGATACGACCAATTCGCTGCTCGAGTTGCTCCAAACGGACAAGCTCCTCGGTTGGCTGGGTGCATCGGGCAGAGTAGTAAAATATTTGACTTTGCTCTGAGCGCCGGATCTCTCGGTCGCGATGGTATAAGTCTTAACGTAAAAAGCGTATTGGGTGTAAGGCTTGAGTTGAGTGAGTATGTGAGTGAGATAATGGGGTGGCCGAGGAAAAGCGCGATTGCCGGATATTCCAAAATTGGAGGATTCTTCGGCGGCGCTGACGTCATCGACGCGCCATCCGTCACCGCCGCAAGCGTCGCGACCGTCGTACATCGTTACGTTTTCGGTTGGTGCTTCGATGAAGTAAAATATGTATCCGAGGAGCGATCGAGGATCGTGATGTTCGAAAGCTTCCCATTGTATGAGTGCAGCTTCGGAGCCTTTCTTTACGACTTCCGGTTTGAGCTCGGTAACGTTACAAGCGACTTTGTCACCGTTGCTGTTCGGCGCTACTTCGAGATCGGTGAATTCACCGAGATTCGCGACTTGTCGCAGGGTCTCGATTTTTTGTAGGCACAACTTCGGATTGAAGTGAAAGAATACTTTTGCCGGTCCATCGCGAGACAATATTTTAATCGATCGATGAGCCGTCCAGTCCCACAGTTCCTGGAGATTCTGATTGTCCAATACCGATAAACTGTACTTTCCGTTGTCGAGATAATTGCCTCTTATGACCTTCAGGTTTTTCAGAAAATTAAGCGATATGAGTGGAAAGCTTCGGACTATCTTTAAATAACCGTCTATCTCTTCGATCATGTTCAAACTATCCTCGAGCTCTTTAACGATGTTTTTACCGCCCTTTATTTGAATCTCGAGACTTCCGCTTATATGCGTACAACCGCGCAACTTTTGAGCAGACGCTATACTGTTCACGCTCGCACCGGTGCACTCCTTCAAACACGCACCGTCGCACTTCCTACACGTAGGCACACCGTTGCTCTCCTCGTCCATGTAACCCGCCGGACACTCCATTATACAACTGTTGTTGAACGGCTTGTAAGGATATTCGCGAAATGTACCAACAGCCTCCAACGGCCTCTTCATTCGAAGACACTCGTTCTTCTGTATGCAACGACGATTCATAAACTCGTACGTTCCGGTTGGACAACGCTTTACGCAGTGATCACCGACTACCGTCACCTCCCGACAGGCCGTACAATGCTGCGCTGATCTACCGGTGCAACCACCCAGACACGACTGATGACAACACGATCCTGTCGACGTGCAAGCGCTGTCTTTACACTTGCTGTCGCAAACTGCCGAATAACGGATGAACGATTCATTAATTTCTGGCGAGCCAATGTGTAGCGTTTTTAAATTTTCTATTGGTTTATGATTTTTTATTTTTTTTCGTTTTGCTTTTTGACAAAGTGTTGATAATGGTAATTAATATAGTTAATTGTAGTTAATATTCGATAGAGCTATTTCTACTGTACTAAACTGTCATAGCAGTATCGCGAAGTCATTTGTTTTACTACTTTTCAAGCTGAAATTGAATATTTGAAACAACGTTTTCGAAACCTCTGATTATTAAAGTTTCATCGAGGACAAAATACTGCTGAACCAGCCATTTGCAACTTTGAAAATGTTGTCGAAAATCCGAAGAACTGGAGTCGAACATTTTGAGTTTTGACTCATGGATATTTCATTTCTAAACTTCAAAAATAATGAACAATAAATTAATCAAAAAGACGATTAGCACAGTTTTGTCGAGCAGAAAGATTTTTATTTAAGGGAATGACGAACACTTTCCTAGCCACCTCGAAATTTTTAAATCTAATTTATCCTATACTATTCAACCGATTGAAATGAAATTTATTGTGTATATGCAAAAAGCTTGCTCTAAGAGGAACGTGCTTGGGATTTAACAAAATTTTGAAAAAAATTTTGCTGATTGTGGTTACCATGGGAGAACTTGTGAGTGTACTATTATGAAGACATTACGGAGAAATCGGTTTTCGAAAATATTCACATAAATATGACAAAAATGTACCACCAGAGCTCAAAATTTTATCGACCGTTAAGAAAATTCAGTTCAACGATTTTCACACTGGCGGCGCAGCGGCTCGCATTCTTCGTTTTTACCGACTGCGTTTGCATCCTTCCGAAGTAAAAATATATTTTTTGACTTGTCACTTGTCACTTGATGACTGTGCGAACTCGTAACCTCCGTCGCTACGATAGCTACCGTAAGCTGCAGCAGGCAAAAATTTCCAAAAAATATTCTAGCAACATTTTTTGCATTTTCCCAGTCTAATTTTGCACTTTCGGCGAAAACTCGGGCATATTCGTAATCAGCAGAAAATTTCCGGTTATATAGACCCTTTTACGCGTCAAAAATGGAAAAAACAAATTTTTCGGCCTCCCCCGGCCACTTTTCCGGAATCTTGAAAATCACGAAATTTCAAAAGGTCGTCGAGCGAGCTTCTCATATGCTATGTAGATTCAATGGGTGGGTTTGGAAAAGGTTTTTGCCTAACTTAAATAATGGAGTTGGATTCGTATCGATATCTGGTATAGTTTTCCCGGAAAGTTCACTTGAAAAATCGAAAAAAAAGAGGCAAAGGGGTATGTATGGAAAAATGTGCAAAAATCGATGGTCCAACTTTGAAATTCTGCCAAAAATCGAAAAATCATCAGACTTTAATTATTGAAAAAGCATTTTGAAGAGAAAATCATAACGAAAAGATTGAGCACAAAGTGGAGTACCAAATCCCAAAGGAAAAAAAGTTATCGATGATTTAGTGAAAAA
>JAPYZI010005095.1:0-11313 GCA_030523105.1 Ophioninae sp. A BG-2022a
CAATTCAAAGTTCTTCAAGAATGATGATGACTCATGGTCGTTATTGGTACTGGCTACAGCCAATTAGTCTCTAAATGGGATTTATCAGGTATCAAGTCCAACAAATTCAAAATCCTTCAACAATGATGATGACTCATGGTCGTCATTGGTACTGGCTACAGCCAATCAGTCTCTAAACGAGGTTTATTAGGTACCATGTCCACCCAATTCAAAGTTCTTCAAGAATGATGATGACTCATGGTCGTCATTGGTACTGGCTACAGCCAATTAGTCTTTAAATGAAGTTTATTAGGTACCAGGTTCACCCAATTCAAAGTTCTTCAACAACGATGATGACTCACGTTGCACATTGCTACTATCTGAAGTCAACCAATTCCTGACCCAAGTTCATCAAGCGTCGTTAACACCAAATGAAGTATTTTTATTTTCCAACCCTACTGATCATCAACTCCCGACCAACCGAAATCTACCAAGGCTTTGCTTGATAACGTACTCCGTTTTATCAAATCGGAACGAAGTTAAAAAATGTCCGATAGCGTTCAAACGGGTTCATAGACGCATTGGGTTAGAAGGACGAATCCCTCGCGTGTATTCATGGATATATAGATAGAAAAAGGATCGAGCAAGGGGTGTCGCAACGAGGGTGGAAAATCCTCGAATTTCCTGCGGAACCTCCCCCGGATGTTTCTTCCTCTTCCATCTGGAGTCTCCATCCGTACAATACACGTGAATCAACAACACGTAAGGATTGATCGATACCGTTGTACCGACATTTTTAGCATTAGGCCTCATATCCCTTCAAGGGATGAGACTCGATGGGTGTGGTGGTCGTCTTCAAGGGCAGGGATCTCATTTCTCCAGATGATAGGGAATAAGAATGAGACGAAACGTGTCGATACCTCGGCCAAACAAGATTGAAATCTTTCCGAGGACTGGTGGATCGGATGAGCTGGTAGAACCAAGAAGATGGGAAATGGGAGATGAAAGCTGAGAGCGTAATGGAGGGGGAGGAGGTTTGGGTTGGTACGAGTGTATTCCACAAGCATCAATCGTTCCTACTCGCTTTTCTCTATTTCCTTGGTTCAGGCTTGAAGAACCGCAAATGCAGATGGAGCGAGGAAAATCAGAAGATGGAAGAGAAAGAGGATCTTGAGGAGATGGATACGAAAGAGGGAGCGAGAAGAGATCGCGTATGGATTGAAGAGGGCAAGGAAAGGGCGGAAACTGGGAAAATAAGAAGTCCAGCGGACCTTTTTTTCGATATGGTAATTCCAATCTGTCTACGGCATCTCTGGAAGGTCAGCATCGTCCCTATTTCCTTATCCAACGGCAAAAAAAAAAAAAATTCCACCATTCGACATCACCTTGATACCGACTCCGACCCTCGATGACCTACGAATGTCCCTTCCAACGATTCACGAAGAATCAAAAGTCGACCTGATCTTCAAACCCCTGGACGATTTTCATTCCTTGTTATTCCCTCTGGAAGCTTCCCCCCTCCGCTATATCCGTATATACTTCCACAATGCTATGAAGAATAATGGGCTTCATCGAAATTTCCATAGAGGAAATTTCCAGATCAAAGATGCTCCAAGGGGAAAGCTTCAGCATTGATCATCTAACCGAAATCTCCAGAGGAAGAGTCCATAGAGTCTTACAGTCTTTTTTACATCTTACTGTGAACACCGATTCTACTCTGCTCTGCATCCGGCATTCGTTTCAATCAATGAAATGTTGATGACGAAAAATCATCAGCGAAACTACCTCAATGGATCGTAACGGTTGTTTGGACTTGTTTGGGTTTGTTTCTAGTTGGATATTTTTACAAAGGAATTTAGCAAAGTGGATATTTCATAGAGAAATAGGCATTTCATTAAAAAATTCACAGAGAAATGTGAATTTCATAGGGAAATTCATAGAGGAATTGGAATTTCATAGAAAATTTCGTACACTAATAGAAATTTCATAGGACATTTCGCAAAGAAATAGGAATTTCATAGAAAATTTCATACAAAAATAGAAATTTCATAGGACCTTTTGCAGGGAAATAGGAATTTCATAGAAAATTTTATACAGAAATAGAAATTTCATAGCACATTTCGCAAGGAAATAGGAATTTCATAGGACATTTCGCAAGGAAATAGGAATTGCATAAAAAATTTCATACAGGAATAGAAATTTCATAGGACCTTTTGCAGGGAAATAGGAATTTCATAGGACATTTCGCAAGGAAATAGGAATTTCATAGAAAATTGCATACAGAAATAGAAATTTCATAGCACATTTCGCAAGGAAATAGGAATTTCATATGACATTTCGCAAGGAAATAGGAATTTCATATGACATTTCGCAAGGAAATAGGAATTTCATAGAAAATTTCATACAGAAGTACAAATTTCATAGGACCTTTTACGGGGAAATAGTAATTTCATAGAAAGTTTCATAGAGAAATAGGTATTTCACAGGAAATTTCATAGAGAAATAGGAGTTTCATAGAAAAATAAGATTTTCATAAATATATCACAAAAAAATATAAATTTCATAAATAAATATGATTTCCATAGAAAATTTCATCCATGAAATTTTCACGAAGGAAATCCCCAGATGAAAAAAGCCGAAGTAAGAGGAACCCTGTAGTATTGATTATAAACCAGTGTCTCCGAAGAAAGTCTCGACAGAGTCTACAATATTCGCAGGTCGTCGTGAACGACAATTCCAATTTGTTCAGGCATCAGGCTTTCATTTCAGCAACGAGAAATGAACATCTAAAAACAGTAACGTCGCCAAAGCAATTCCAGTTATCAGTGAACTATATCAATTGTTTGGGTTAGTTGGGACGTGCTTCCGGCTATAAATTTTCACGGAGAAAATGTTAAACCAGAACCTGACGAAGAAAAATGGTTTCATAAGTTCATGAATCCTTGAGGATCAAACCGCTAGTGAAAAAGGTTGAAATTTTCATTGGCAGGGTAAAACAACAAATGGTGTTCCTATAATTATAAGAGGATGATCCCCGGAGGGATGTTAGGTCGTGGCAAACATCCTTGGAGGATCCGAAATACAGGAGGGTTGTACAAAGTGACCCAGACACGGGGACACGTACATATTGACGCAAAGAGATGTTCCTGATGGTAAGCGTGGAGCTTTGGGTTCTCTCCGACTGATGCCACTTTCCCTCTCTTCCCCTGGCCCGTTGGGGTGTCCCGCAAGCCGTGACGGTTAATGAAATACGTGACCGGAGTCTCCGTCATAATCTCAAACACTTGATTCCTACACGGTTTGGTGCGTTTGCCATTCTGGTGATGTGCGAGAGCGAAGACAAACTAGGAGTAGGGGTAGTAGGGGTCAAAGAGAATTGAAAGAGGAATGCGAAGAGGGGAAGTACCTTCAGCGCCCCTCCTTTTGAGGGAAGAAGCTACCAGAGTTGTACCAACATCAGAAGTCTACAGTCAAGAGTGTACTAAGGGTAGGTCTTGTTTGGGTTTGTTTGGGTTGCTCCGTGTCGGTTCAGGAGATTCTCCTATGGGACATCAATGATCCCGGCTGATGATATCGGCGGTTCAAGGACTTTCTTGTCCTTCCTAGCATGAATTTACATGACTACGACATTGGCAAAGACGGAGGGATGGTTGTTCGTTCGGTCCCACTCCAAACGTTTCCCCCAGCTGGTAACCTTTGTTTTACACGTTTGCCTGGTAAGTGACATCTAATTACGCTGATAACCATCGCCCTCCCTCAACATATAGCCGACCAGTTTACAAACGCGGGCAATGCCAATTACACTAGCGTCACCTTAATTTTCTCTGTTTTTCGTTATGAAGATCATGAACGTCATTAGTGATCTATCGATGCGAATATTTTGTAGCCCAGATGAAATTGAGGGCTGGAAACCTTTATTGGACTGGACAAAGAGGGTTGGAAGTTGGGTAGGGCTTGAGACTGCTTCAATTTCAGCGTCGCTTTAGGCTGGCTTTAACCTAGCTTTAGGCTAGCTTTAGACTAGCTTTAGGCTAGCTTTAGGCCAGCTTTAGCCTAGCTTTGGCCTAGCTTTAGCCTAGCTTTAGCCCAATTTTAGCCTAGTTGTAGCCCAATTTTAGCCTAGCTTCTGCCCAATTCTAGTTTAGCATCAGTCCAATTTTAGCCTAGCTTTAGCCTAGCTTTAGCCTAGCTTTAGCCTAGCTTTAGACTAGCTTTAGCCTAGCTTTAGCCTAGCTTTAGCCTAGTTTTAGCCTAGCTTTAGCCTAGCTGTAAACTAGCTTTAGCCTACCTGTAGTGCAATTTTAGCCTAGCTTTAGCCTAATTCTAGTTTAGCTTTAGTCCAATTTTAGCCTAGCTTTAGCCCAATTTTAATCTATGTTAAGCCCAATTCTAGTTTAGCTTTAGCCCAATTTTAACCTAGCTTGAGCCCAATTCTAGTTTAGCTTTAGTCCAATTTTAGCCTAGCTTTAGCCCAGTTTTAACCTAGCTTGAGCCCAATTCTAGTTTAGCTTTTAGTCCAACTTTAGCCCAATTTTAGTTTAACTTTAGTCCAACGGTCGAGCAAAAAATGATTCTTGACATTCTAGGCAGATGGGACCTTCGAAGACCCGGGCCTGATAGAATTTAGCGAAAAAATCCACCACTGATTCTTATCAATAACTTAGCCTTAGTTGCTTTCGTAAATGATCTCTTCATCCAATTTTCGGACGAAGAGAGCAAGCAGGGCGGTGGATGAAAAATCGTTCGGGGATTGGTAGGGCGTGTATAGCTGATAAAAATATAGCTCGAGGGACGGACACGTCTCAATTAGAATGGTGGAGGAGAGCTTCGGGGTAAAGCCATTAATTTCGTTGGCTGTAAATTAAAAGCGAGCCAGCGGTAAGGAATACGTGTCTGGTCTTAACTGCTTCGTGCGTGTATGCGGTATGACTTACAAACGGTGTATCGGCCTAACGCCGAAACGTTCCCGCGTCGCGAGAAAGGGCACACGCGGCGAGTACTCGCACCGGAGCACTGCTTACACGTCTCTGATGTCCTCTCTCCCACACCCGTAGATTGAGACTCGGTACGCGTCCCGGTAACGCAATATTGGCGTAGCCACGCTGAATACGAATCATCAGACGGAGCACCAGGCCTCCATCTCTCTCTCTCTCTCTCTCTCTCTCTCTTTCCCTTCCTCTCTTAGTTCGTTTAGTATTCCCTAGTTTCTTTATTTTCAAGCATCTAATCAGTTTGTCTTCTTTACTTTATATCCTTTTCGTTCGACTGTTGTATTTCGACTGCCACGCTTTTGTTTCTATTTTTCTTTGTTTATTTATTTTTATTTTTGTTTGGGTTTGTTTGGGTTTGTTTGTTTCGGAAGGAACGCCAAACCTGAATCTCTCTCTCTCTCTCTCTGTTTGTTATTAGTATTATTATTATTATTATTGTATCATTTTTTATTTATTATTACGTCGTGTTAACAGTTTTCTTAAGTTCTCGATTTTTTATAACCTTTATTTTGTTAGATAGTGGAGAATAGAGTATAATAAAATATATCATTATCGTTATCATCATCAGCATCTTTCTCCCTTGCTCTCTCGCTCTCTTTTATTTATTATTATTACTTTTAGTTATTTTTGCTTTCCTTATTATTTTATTATTATATAATTACCATGATTATTACTGTGATTTTTATTATTATTTATCATTATTATTTTTGTTATTTTTTATAATTATCACCGCTATTCTGTTTATTCTGTTTATTCTGTTTATTATTTTTACTGTAATTATTATTGTTATTATTTTTTGTCACTATAAGTATTATTATTGTCTTAGTGTATATTAATTTTAAGTTATGTTTAAGTTTCTACGTTATTTTTGTTATTTCTTTTTTTTTTGCTAGGGCATAGTAAATTATATCATCATCATCACCTCGCTCTCTCTCTCTCTCTCTCTCTCTCTCTCAGTTTCTCTCTCGTCCTTTGTGTGTAAATTAATGTATATATGTATTAATATTTATTATTTATTTTTTTATTTTTCTACATTTTATCATATTCGTATTTGTATCGGATTTTTGGTCGCTCGAATTGTTTATAAACAATTGGGTTATCAAAATTTCCAAATCTTAATTATATCCTTTTTTAAATATCAATCATTATCGATACTTTCCAATAATCAAAAACAACCTTAAACCTTTCGTAACAATCGTGAAATTCTACACCGACAATTTTAAAATAAATTTTTAAAAAATACTAAAGATATATTTGAAAATTTGAAACGTCGACTCAATTTACGGTATTTTTTTGTCAAGGATAAACAATCTTGTGACTATCTTTTTCTACCGTCTCATAACCTCAAAGTTCATTCCGGAAGTACGAACCGAATAATGAAAAAGTATAGCAGGGCGCATGCGCGAGCAATTTTTTTTTTTTTTCTTCTTTTTTACGATTGTACGTGATCGTCGTGTATCCAGAGTGCTAAATTTTATCGTCGTCGAAGAGGGAGGGGGGCGTTCAGCTAAGTGTCCGAAACCTCTTCGATTTCAGCCCTCTTCGAGGGAAGTCTTCGAAGAGACGAACCAGAGGGTTGGGGGTGAGAGTTTCGGATCGCCCTTATTCCTCGTCTCGGTAGAATGCAAAAGCGTTGTCGAGGCTCAATGTTCCTGAAATCCCCGGGTTTCTTTTTCTTTCTTTTTTTCATTCCCTCCGATTGTCCTTTTCGCGTCTCGAAAGTGGGGGTGGGGGGTGGTATCGTTCGAAGGGTGGGGGGTTGAAAAAGCTTGGAAAGCTCTTGGGGGTCTAATGGCGGGAAATAATCGAAAGGCGCCACATGCATACTCCTTCCTCACGGTTCGCGAAAAAATCGTGACGATTTCTCAATTCGCGAGATTGCCGGCTGAATGATTCACGCACTTGTCGAAGACGAGATTGGGAACCGTCGAGACACGCATAAAAGATTCCCGGCAAGGTTCGTGAAAAAATGGCGATCGAAACGTAATCCCTGATAAATGACTTCCCGCGTCGACGAATATTTTATAAAATACTTTTCAACCCCTTAAGAATTTATTTACTTTTAATCCTGAAAAGAGTCATTCTGGATTGATGCTCGGTAAGCTGAGCAGATATTTTCATAGCTCTTAGTGCAAAAAAAAGGAGGAAATTTGTGGAGGAAATAACAATCGGGATTTTAACCCCTTAAGAAGTCATTTTATACAAACGAAAAGACTTGACGAGAAGTATTGAGGATTTGGTGAAAAGAATTTTGAAGAAAAATTCCAAATTAGCTAAAACTGTGACAAGTTTTCGGTAGTTTCCTTGTGCCCTCTTACTCTCAGGCTATCAATGCCCAACCCAGACAAAAGTTTACCATCTGAGAAATCCTTCCTCACGACTCAAAACCAACGAAACCATGATATAGCTCGTATTTCGGCAGTTTCCCTATGCCCTCCTACTCGCACAATTTCATCATCCACGCTAGACGAAAAGCTCACCATCCAAGGAATCCTTCCTCGTGATCCAAAATCAGCTAAGCTATAATCCAGCCGATATTTCGGCACTTTCCCCGTGCCCTCCTGGTGCCACGATTTTATCCTTCGCGCCCGGAAAAAAAAGTGCCATCTGAGGAATCTTTCAGACGGTAATCTCCAGTGACCGGATGTGAAAAATGTCAAACGACGTGTCTCTAGACAAAGCCTGTGGGATTCTCACGAGGCGCTACCACATAATACGTTGGGGTAATGTATAGCGGAATCGTTCTTTTACGATAATTTTATGCGCCAGCCGGGGGATACAAGAGAGTAGCGATAGGGTGGATCGAGATTACATAAATATATGTGGATGGACGCGTTAGCGAGGGTGACTCGGCTTATGAGACCATCAGGAACGACTCGCGAACCTACGTTCGTATCTCAAACCAATAAGTTTCTATTTCTATATTTTCCAACGCTGCTACAAGATTTGCATGGAATAACATGATTCTAAGGTGGCGAGGAGGGGGGGGGGATCGCATCGCTGTCGTTTCACGCGTGAAATAAGACTGGAAGTAACGTCGTTGTTAGTCGACCCACCCCCTGGAGCGCTCGATCGAGACTTAATCGCATGGAAGCTTTTGCAAATCGAGTTTCCGCAAAACCGTTCGTCACGTGACCCACCGAGAATCTACGTGACGTATTTGCTTTTTCATTCGGAGAGCGGAATTCGGGCGTTGGAAAGTGGAAAACAGGAAGTGCCACTGAAGACATGAATCATCGATGTATTTGGGGGTTACGGGCGATTGAAACACTCCAGTGGTCGCCAGTTAGAATTCATGTAGTTTTGAAGTTTTTTGCACTTTTATTTCACCCTACACTTATTTAAGGGTGGCAGAAAGACATCAAGCAATGTCCAGTTGATAATTGGCGTGACCTTGAAGTTTTTTGTACTTTTATTTCACTCTACACTTATTTAGGGGTGGCAGAAAAACATCAAGCGTTCTCCAGTTGATAAGTGGCGTGACCTTGAAGTTTTTTGTATTTTGCTTTCACCCTACCCTTATTTAAGGGCGGAAGAAGAACATTAAGTGTTCTCCAGTTGATAATTGGCGTGAACTTGACATTTTTAAAATTCTTTTCTTTCACCCTACTCTGTTTAGGGGTCGCAGAAGATCATTAAGCGCTCTCCAGTTGATAATCAGCGTGACCTTGACATTTTTCACCCCTTTCTTCCACCCTACTCTATTTAGGGATTGCCGAGGATCATCAAGAGTTCTCCATTTGATAATCGATATGACCTTGAATTTTTTTCGTATTTCTTTCTCAACCTTCCCTTTTTTGGGAGGGAGGATACAAATGCGAAAAAGTTTGAAGGTTAAGGGGTTGAAAGGTGGAAGGCGAGAATTAGAGAGTTCTCAGGATCACTATGATCACAGAATCCCTCAGAATCACTATAACCTTGAAACTTCTTGTTTCTTTTGAATATTTTAAAAATCAAAAGAATTGAGGATGAATGTAGTTTTTCGTGATTCTTTCATCCCCTTCTTTTTTTACCAATCAAAGCTCTTCAGGGGGTTAAAGAATATTGATTGGAGTCACCAAGTGTTCTCCACTTAAAATCTACCCACAAACTGTACTTCCCCCTCTTTTTCTGTATATATTATGGATTTGCAGATCCCGAATGTTCTCCAACCGAAATCAGACCTTTTTGACTTTCCTCCCCTGCTCCCAATAATCAGGGGTTTCAGCAAACGGAAGACGAATAATTTCCTATAATTCTGTATCTAACGTCAAAATATTTCAAGCCTTCCATCCCTCCGAGGGTTAAAAGTGTTATCCTCGTTCTTGAGGGAAGTTTGTGATTTGGATATAAAACGAGAACAAGTGGGGGGGGGGGGGTGAGCTTCGAAGGAGTGTCGTAAGTCGAAAAGTTGGAGATCCCCTTAGCCAAGAAAAGCCGCGACGATGCGTCGCCGGTTGAGCCAATAGAGGTATAGTTTTTGGTGGCCGGGTTTTGGCCGCGTGGAGAACGCATTGAGGGATCGAGGGAGACTCATCGAGAGAGAGAGAAAGATAGAAAGAGAAATAAAGTTGCCAGTGCAAAATGGCAGCGCCGTTCACCGATCCTCACACCCCCGAGAACCCGGTCGTGAAATATGTCGCGATTTACACGGGAGATTGGCGTCATTGGCGCCTGGGGAGTAGCAAGTGTGTTCCCCACCCCGCAAGCCCCTAAAACCCGACAAAACTAGGGGGGGAGCTTTCGAGCCATCTTCCTGCGTGGAGATTTTTCGGGGTTGGGGTTAGCGTGGATGGCCAGGATGTACCGACGAAAGCGAGGAATACGAGGGACCATCGAGTAACGAGAGAGATAGCAGGATCGAACGGACACAGCCCGTGGGATCAAAAAAGCATTCGGGCGAGACCAGCGTGAAACGGAGAACGATGACAGCGCCATGCACCAACCTGATACCAAGGGAGATGGAGATAGAAAGATAGAGAGAAGGGGGGAGAATCGAAAGGAGACAAAATGAACGACAAATACCGCACGGTACGTTCGGTATCGAATAGCTGGCAACGTAGGGTTGAGGGATGCAAAATCGAAACCAACGTCGACGCTCTTGCCTCCGGTAAACCGGCTGTTAGCGTCAAAACTAAATCTAAACCTTCTATCATATCGAATATGGACGATTTAGTCCTGAGAACGAAATTATTGGAGCAGAGGGGGAGGGAGGGTTGATTAGAAAGATGGGTGACCGCATCACGATTCCTAGTTTTTGTAAAAGGCTGCGAATTTGGGGGGCTGAAACGTTCCAGTGCGTTAAAATTCAGGCCGGAACCCGTTTTTTCAATGTTTGTATTTAATTAACAATTTATAGCAACAAATAGAATAACTATAATACTCGGACAATTGTGGATTCTCATTCCGGAAGGATTCAAGAGTATTTGTGTATTTTTTTAGATTTTTTTAAACCGTCAAACACGTCGAAAAGTGGAAGTGGACGTTTTCGACCCAGTGCGACCGCGTGGTTATAAGACTTCCTGTATAACGATATCGTAGTGCTTTTTTCGTTCTACGCATTTATTCCTGGATTGCGTTTACGCAGAGCACACAAGTGACGATTCGATTCAGCAAGCAATGTGATAGTTCCGGCGTTGATCCGTCGATCTCTCATAGTTTTATAGGATTCGAGAAAACCGAATGAAAATCTAGACGCTTCCGCGAGAGACTACCGATTTATCGGCTGTACGATAACAATCTATAACCAAAAGTTTAATCGTGGCTATCCGGTGTCTCGTGAGATAGAACTGATCTTTTTTCATTTCACCAAATATCTCGATTCACGTTTATTCCAACACTCGGAACATGTTCATCAACTGGATACTGGGAGATGAAGGCAGGAAAATATGAACGGACAATGGACATGTGCGACTGTAAGATGACAACTGATTTAAGCGTGGATTTGAGATTGTAGCTCATCAATGGTAAAAACGTTGTTGGGACTTCGAAGACCCAAAACGGATTTTAGATTACCTGGAATGGTCTTTCGCAAACCTCAAAAGGCCTTTCGAAGACACGAAGAAGCCTTTCAAGGCTCCAAAAAGACCTTGCGCAGAGCTGTAAGGGCCTTGCGCAGATCTGTAAGGGCCTTGCACAGACCTGTAAGGGCCTTGCGCAGACCAGTAAGAGCCTTCTCAGACCTGTAAGAGCCTCCCGCAGACCTGTAAGGGCCTTGCGCAGACCAGTAAGAGCCTTTTCAGACCTGTAAGGGCCTCCCGCAGATCTGTAAGGGCCTTGCGCAATCTGTAAGAGCCTTGCGCAGACCTGTAAGAGCCTTGCGCAATCTGTAAGAGCCTTGCGCAGACCTTTAAGAGCCTTGCGC
>JAPYZI010005096.1:0-24367 GCA_030523105.1 Ophioninae sp. A BG-2022a
TAGGCAAAAACCTTTTCCAAACCCTCCAAATGTCTTTCGATATCATATAAGAAGCTCACCCTACGACCTTTTGAAATATCGTGATTTTTGAGATTCCGGTGAAATGGGCCTGGGAGGTCGAAAAAATTTTTTTTCCGTTTTTTGAGTATTAAAAGGGTGTATTTGATCGGAAATTTTCCGCTGATTACAAAAATGCCCGAGTTTTTACCGAAAGTGTAAAATTAGACTGGGAAAATGCAAAAAAGCTTTCCAGAATATTTTTTTGGACATTTTTCCCTGCTGCAGCTTACGATAGCTATCGTAAATTTCTTGAAATTTCAATTTCAAGAATCTCAAGTTATCCAAAAGTACCTCAAGACACGGAAAGATACCTAAAAACGTCCAAATGAATCTTGAAAGGAAGAAAACCAGACTCAAGGACACCTAGCGACCTCCAGAAGCATCCAAACGGACCCTAAAACGTTCGAATCAACTGGAAACTCTTCAGACACCAATAACTTCCAAACAAACTCCCAAAGAGTCAAAAATGCCGCGAAACAATTATATCGAACTCGAATAAACTTGGAATCGGTAATTATCGTCGTACCGAAGTTTGGCGGAAGAAATCTCGGTTCTGAGGTCATAAGATTCCCGGAGAATGATAGGCTGGTAGGAAACCCTGATTGCGGCTCAAGTTGGACTTCCGGTAAAGCGCGTCTCTCCGGATAGGTCAAACTCTCGAGGACCCTTGGTTGACTACGACTACGCCGATGTGTATTTACGTCCCGGGCAATAAGGCAACTATGGGTACAGAGAAGAACCAGCCAAGCGACCTAGACTCGTACGCCGATATACTCCTATCCTCTTGACCTGCTCGCCTCGATACTTGCAATAATCGATACTCTCGATTGCACGAGAGCAACTCCTGCTCGTACTGACTCGATGTTCTCCACTGTGGTAAGCCTTGTGCCTATGGTAAGCGATCTCGTATAACCTTTGGGGGTACCCAGAATACCCTCTCAAGCTAAAGGTTACAACGACCAGTTTATCCTCTCCTTTTGTGCGAATAAGTCACGGGGACGATTATTAAAAAAAGAAGAAAATACGATCCTGGAAACGAAGATGTTCAATCGCGGGATTTCCATTGATACCTTAGTTAAGAATCTTCAAGAATGTGACGACTGAAAGTATGTATCATATTTGCACGACGAACCTCGGAAATTCCTTTAAAAGAGCCAAATTTGTCGCGGCAAAACTAAGACCAAGACACCTCTTGGTCTTAGTTTTTTTTTTTTACTGTTATTTTAACCTTTCGATGTTAATTCGATTAAACGTTTATCCGGAGAAACATACTTGCCACGCTGAATCACATTAATACAGTCCATAATCAATGTTCTCGATCCAGTAAATTCATTTTTTCAATCGATTGATTTTTTTCCCCAATAATCGTAAGTTATCGTAAGAAATAATCGTAAGAAAAGCTTTGAGTGATTCGAGCTTCGTTTACGTATCTAGAGTTCGAATTTGAAGAAAGAAAAATTGAAAAAAAAAAATAATTTTACAATAAGGAAGAGTTAACAAAAATGAATTTGGTTAGGTTTGAACGACATACCCAAACAAACCCAAACAAACTCGAAAGCTATCAATGTAATTTCGTATCGTATCCATAACCATACGAATTACGTTGGTTAAACGATCCGAATCCGCAAGCATTTCCGTACCAATCAAGTTGCAATTGGTCACCATTGGCCAACGAGCTGCCGAAACACGAAACCGGGACTCGCTTAGTGCTTCAATTAGGGTCTAGCAGTGTTTCCATCAAAGATGAGCTTTGATCTTCGTTTCTGATAATTGCACGAGGTTTGACGAGCAACCATTGGTAAACCATTGGAAACCCGGAGCTGAGAGTTTGACTGTTATAGAGCCGAGAAATTCGGAGCTAACGGTGATTCCTGCGAGCGACCTGCATTTTCGGCGAAAGCGGAAATGAGCCCGGTCCGTATGCAAATTCGTACACACAAAAGGGGCGAGAGCTGCTGGCGCGCGATCCGACGACGATCGCGAATTTACCGTAATCTCGTTACAGGGCCGTGCTCTACCGTTCGATGTACCATCGGCAGCCTTAACGCCATCACTAACGACCCTGGTTTTCATCGATAAGACAGGTAATCGCAGATTGGTAAAAATTATAAGAAATTCAATTCCAACAGGAACTAAAGAATTCCAACAGAAACCAAAGTATTCCAACGGAAATGAAAGAATTCCAACAGACCTCAAATAATTCCAACCATAATTGAAAAATTCCAACAGCAATTGAAGAATTCCATTAGGAATTGAAAACTGTCTGTTAGAATTTTAGAATTCCTGCTAAAATTCAAGATTTTCAGTGCTAACGAAAAGTAGATGGAACAAAAGTATCAAATCAGCCTACTTTTCATTCCTACCGAGTACAGGTCCACTCCTATGATCTGGATTTTCAGTTCCCGAATCTGAAACTGCTCGAAACGGTTGGAATACCAACGAAAGAACCCAAAAAAAACCTATTCCCGTGTTCCATTTCCCTCCCAAGTTCGGACTTCGCAACCGCCAGAGGTTCCGTTAAAAAAAAATCAATGAAAACATCGACAGCAGAGAGCACCCTGACCTGAAACATCGTGAACCCTCGACGGGTGATTGATTACCCACGCATAAGCTCTTTCGGACCAATATACGTTTCGATAATGACGCCTGGTGATGCTTTCAATGGGATATCCCGAGTCCAAGACTTGCTTGGCGATCCTCCGGTTGTCCTGGCAACAGGGAATCAGATACTGCGTTCCCTAGGTACCGACCTTTCAAGAACGGGGCCGCGAATATTGGAGGATTACGTGAATCCGTTTCAGTCACATTGGGGCTTCCGAAAAATGCCGCAATGCCCGCGCATCGCAAAGAGCTTTCGGAAGCTTTGGATAACGGACGCTGTAACAAATCGTCGCGTCAAATGTACCACGTTGGATCACGTGTTCTTCAGAAGCCTAGGGAATTTCTTGGGGAATCTCAAAATTCCATATTCCGTCGCCGTTGAGTAGTACAGCGATCGTTTCTACGACTCCAAACATGATATATCAGGTCCAATGAAACGTTCTGTCCGTTTCTATGACGACAATTTTCGACGCGTAAGCACATGTTTATTCGGCGCATGTTCGGCTCTCTATTTTTATCGCTTAATGTATACACACTGACGTAGCGAGTCGACTGAAGCAAAGTTGATTAAAAATTGAAAATTAAACAATAAAAATTGAAACGTTATACTGCATCGTGATAATCCCAGGCCACACGTTGCTTCGGGGACTCGTCAAAAAATAGCAAAACTAGGCTGGGAAATTCTGTCGCATCCACCATATTCCCCGGACTTAGCACCCTCCGACTATCACCTGTTTTCCTCATTACAAAATTATTTCAAAGGGCTACAAAAATTTAAAAATGAATAATATATCAAAACAAGCGCTGGTTCTATTTTTCGCATCGAAAGATGAAACATTTGTTTACAAAATGGGATACACAAATTGTCCTCGCGTCTGGCAAATACTCATTAGTAATAATGGCAATTGTATTATTCAATAAAGTTTATCAACGATAATAAAATCTTGTATTTTATTTCAAAAACGGTCAGAACTTTCCGTTATACCTGATACAACATCATCATTGTTACTAACACTTTGAAGGTACCTCCGAGCGTTCTGTAAACTCAATAGAATTTCCAAGAATTTGCATCGCTCTCCAATAATACGAGTTTCAACGTCATATCCAGGAGATGGGAATAACAATGACGATACAACAGTCCCTCATAGGGACTTCCATTACACCCCAATGGATCGAGGTACCCCTATCTCTGCGCAATCTCCGTTTCTCTGCGAATCGAGAGTTTCAAATTGGTCCATGGATGGACAGGCGACGATTAAATACACCAAGCATCCTAACAGTAGATATCAATGAGTTCTTTTTTCCTACCAAAAATCCTCAATGAACAGAGCTAAAAAATATTTTTTAAATTGACCGAACCAGCAAATACGGTTTTTCGAGTAGTTCCGTTGGACCGTGCATTCGCGACGGAGATCCGTGTCTAATGCAGGGTTAGGAGAAAAAAAAACATACGGAGCGACCTAGCTCAGGGTTTCCAGGCCCTGACTGTTCGGTAATGGCCTCAATTGCGCGTAACGACGAATCAAGTGTAACTGCACGGCCAAACCGCGGTGGAATTCCGATCAACGAGGCGGACAACCATGATGGTGGAAGAGCAGGAAGAGGAGGGGGGAGGGGGGAGAGAAAAAAGTGGATAAAAAAGAGCGTGAAAATGAGAGCAGCGCAAGAATGTGTAGCAACAATGATGACGAAAGAGAATAAATCCTCGAGCTCGACCCTGCCACGCTGGAGTGACTCCAGTTCGTTCGTTGATGGCTGATTTCACCCTGATCGAAGGCACCCATTCGAGTCCTCCTCAAGTCCATTCTCTATCGACCAGACCTTGCCACTTTTACGTTGGTTAACAATAATAGCGCCCACAAACGAAATTAAACGAAGCGCGAAGGATTCTTCGTTCGACGTTGAAGAACGGTATTTGTGACACGGTCTGATCAAGGCCTTCAGTTACCAACGGCCAACCCTTCGGAATCGATGAATTTAAATTGGCAAATTTGAATTCACGATGCCCCGATATATCCAGGTTTCAACTCCGGGAGACTGGAATCCCTGGAGAGATAGCTTTAGCTGCGACAGGAAAACGAGAGAAAGAGAGAATCTGGTACAATCTTTATGAGACTGAATACCCCATTGAAATTCCCTTTTTCATCGTTCTCGTACCTACTTCATCTGATTTTTAATAAATTATTTTGAACAAGTAGGAATAAGTAGAAATTGAAAATTTATTATGTTTTTCATGAACTTTTGGGTTATTTTGAAACATCGTGTAATTTTCGATTCCTCGGACGTGGAACTCCGGATTTAATTAAAGGCTCTTTTGTCAAGCTTTGCATCGTTGCAACGAAAATGCATTTTTGTTTTTGCCCACTTTTACCTCGATATATTTGAACTCCAAAAAAAAAGGATATTCCATTTTGAAGGTTATCTTTTAACGATCCATACGAAACACGTTTTTCAAAATATGAATTTTCGTAAAAATGGGAAGTAATGAATTCATAAGAATTTTCGTTGCTTAACGTGAAATTCCAATTTTAATCCTTCAAATACAACCATCTATTTTCGTTTTCCATTTTTTATTCCCTTTTCTTTATCTTTACTATCATTTTTTTACAAATTGCCTTCACAATTATTATTACTTTAAATTTATCTAATTACCTCGTCCAGAATCGATTCCAAATAATTATCCAAATTTTTCACCAGAAAATCATTTATCTACGTTCCAACACTGATCATTCAGAATTTCCAACTTTAAACGTCTTCGAACCAAGTCAAAATCACAAACCCAATAAATGTCATTTACATTCCAAGCGACCAAGGAAAAAATGCCAATCAAATGTTAATCCAGTTATCCTAGTAGCTCGAAGCTGATATATCTCGAAATACGCGACCACCCACCCTCGCTTTTCCTCCATAAATCCGTCGCGACGTCTCGTGCTCTTTCATTTACAAAAAAAAAAAAAAAAAAAAAAAAAATAAAAAAACATACCTTCTGGAATTTCGAGTTTCATGAGTCATACATATGTAATCGGTCAATTAACGAGCGATCATGATAAATTACGAGGCTGCCATTTGCATACATTAAACATTGACAAAGTGTGAATTTATCACAAGACATTAAGAAGATTCAGGGTTTGGGTGAAAAGTGGGAGGAAGGGGGGGGGGGACGAAATTCGTGATTTTCTCACCTCGATAATTTGACTGAAAGCTTCGAACCGAATAAATGGTCGGGAACGACTCGTAAAAAATCGTGATGAGAAATTCGCGATGTAAATCGAACGAATAATAATAATAATGATAATCGTGAAAGTGTTGTAACGTAAATGTGCGTGATTTTGGGCGAGTGTACTTAATGACAAAATGGCGAAGGGGGGAGAGAATAAATGTTTCCAAGAGTAACAAAAATCGTGAAACGTTCCCCCTTTAAAATTGCGATTCCAGGGGCAATGGAAGAAACGAGCAAGAGATCGATTATTTATATTGCGAAATTATACGATCTCTCTCTTTCTCTCTTTGTCTCGCTGGATCTCTTTCAAGGGAAATCGTGCTTGAAAAATGAAAGAACGAAAATGGCACGGTCGTATTCGATGTCGAGTTTGGACTCGTCTCTCGTCCTTTATTGGGAGGGCGTATTGAAGCTTGCAACGTTGAAAGGCAGGGAAAACGATTTTGTTTTTATTACCAATCCTTTTTTTTTTTGTTAATTCGAACCACGAAAATTACACGATCATTTTACTGGAATCAGTATTTAGAAATTTAAGAAAAATGTTCGGTTACATTTTTATATGATTTTTAAATAAAGGGTTTTGACTTTTTTACAATATTTCTTGGTGGAGAAAAATCGTTCGTTTTTTACTTTCCGTTTTTATCATAAAAAAAAAAATATTTTCAAAAAAGTAATAATTCTGTTCTTTTTTTTTTCGTTTCGTAAGCTCGTAAAAAAAAGAGAAAATTAAAGACTCACTTTCTATCATAAAAAAAAAAATCTCTAAAAGAATCCCAATTTCCGTTTTCCGGTTTTGTTTTCGATTCGAAGCTCGTGGAAAAAAACGTTCATCTTCGACTATCCTATTTTTCACCAAAAAATTTCCAAAAAAGTAAAACTTCAATTTTTTTAAATGTCTTTCGAAGCTAATAGAAAAAAATCGTTCATCTTCGACTCTCCACCAAAAAAATTCAAAAAAAAAAAATAAAAACTCTTGATTTTTTAATTTTCCTTCGAAGCTCGTGAAAAAAAAAAGAGAGAGTCCGAGAGGAAACGTTGCGGTAAGGAGGATAATTCGGAAGGCTCGAATATACGAGGTCCTTGCGCTGCAAAATAATTTCTCGTCTCTCGAATCGGCACGAGAGATGCTCCGAACGGTTACACTCGACGAGTGTGAGCGTTGAAAAAACAAAAAAAAAACCGCAAACAAACACACAGACGCACAGAGAGCCAGAGATGAGGGACAATCTCTCGAGCGTTCGCCGAAGGAGGGTACGCACCACACACATTGTATTTGGGTCCTTTAAAATGTGTTACAAGAACGTTTGCCCCGGCGACGTTGTAAAGACGCGGTGGTCACGCGGCGCCTCATCTCGCCCGAGCGCGAACCCTGAAAAGTAAGACAAGGATTCGCGCCGCTTCGAACGAGCGAGAAAAGACGATCGCGAGCGAGATCAACCCGCCGGCGCGCACCTTCCACGAGTAAACCTACACTCCCGTTTATCTCACATTAGAGTTCCACCAAACGCGATAAAAAAAAAAAAAAAAAATTTTTTTAAATAAAAAAATCGTAAAAAAACATTTGTATGGAAACGCCGATACGATAATAATTTTCGACGAAGCGTCGACGAAGCGAATTTTAAATATCGGTCTCAAAATTAGGAAAAAGCGATTTCTTTCGGGTTTTCTCGGTTCTCCCGAGGGACTTCCGGTCGAAATGATAAACTCGTATTCGCTTCGGTATCGTTCTTGGAGGATCTGACATTTGACACGAGGTATAGCGGTACGCGGGACGCGAGAATGGAGGACACGAAAAAAAGTACTACTCGTCGTTCGCTTTCCCCCCCCCCCCCCCCCCCCCCCCCAGCCCCGACGCTCGGCCATCCCGAAACCTTCCAACCCTGAAAGCACCTTTTTTTTACTCTCTCCTATTTCGAATTCCTCGAGCATCTTCTTATCTTCCTCCTCGAGATTAAACCGACGAGATTTTCGAGGATGGTTGTCGGATGATAACGTTTGAGAAAAGACGATTGATTAGTTGATTAATTAGTTGATTAATTAACTGGTCATTCTTCGTAGAGCAATGTTATTCGCAATTCGAAATAAATGGAAACATACAAATTTTTTATCAGGAAAGAAAAATTCATCGAATTTGTTGATGAATAATTTCACATTTGTTTAATCCGAGTTACGAAGATTACGAAGTTTCAGTTTGGAAGATTATTATTATTTTTTTATGGTTTGTTTAGAACTTTCAAAACAATTCAAATTGTTTTTTTTTTTTTCATTGCATTGTTTAGAACTTTCAGCCATTAAATTACAAAATTTTGTGACTCACGGACCGTAAATAATATTTCTGATTATTGTTTTTGGTCTTGTTGTTATTTTTGTTTATTGATTACTGTTATTATTTATATTAAGGAATTACAGGTCTTAAATTGTAAGATTTTATGGGCTTTGAGTCATTAAATATTTATTGATATTTGTGTTTTTTGTTTGTTTTTTTTTATAAACTTTGAGATAAATTTTCAATTGGTACAAAGTTTTTGGGTTTGATAAACCCAGACAGGGAACTATAAAGTACTGAATATTTCGGAACAACGCTACCATCTCCCGGCAGTCTTCGTAAACTCCTCTCCTCGCTCGTGCTTTCTCTCTCTTTCAATCGAGATGGGAAGAGACTCAATCGGTAAAGCAAACTAATCGTATATATTTTTTAGATATATAAATATTATTATATATGTATAAATTTCAAATATATAAATATTATTAGAATCGCTCGAAATTGGCATCGTCATTTTTCGTTAATTTAATATTTTCCATGATGAATATTAACAAATACTTTTTATTTCGTTTATAAATAATTTTGGAAAAAAATGATTTTACATGCTAGCCAAAATAATTTTGGATTTTTGGTGTCGTGAATTTGTATATTAATTATTTTTACCTCATCGACTGTTATTTAGCTGCATCTTGAATCAATAAACTATAATTATGCAAAATTAATCGTTTTTTTGTAACGATAATTAATACACAAAAAATACAAAAAAAAAAAAAAAAGTCGAAAATTCTCACGATAAAAAGAAATGTTTAGAAGTATTTCGTTGTACTTCGACGATGCGAATTTCAGTTCTATCGAATAGCTTCGAGCTCGTGTATTGTGTAAGCTAATTAACAAGTTATTTTTCGTATTTTCCTGTCGAGAAAAAAAAGATGCAAAACAATGGATGGCAGCGATGAGCCAGATAGAGTATCGTGTCCGTATACAATGAGAATCACTCTTCGACGATACATTAAATTCGATCGTCGAGGAGTGGCTTTCCAACTAATTAAACTATCGGGCTCGAAACCCGTGCCCCGTAGTAAACAAAACACGATCTATTTTCATCGCGTACCCAAAGTTCGACGCTCTTTCGCAAACTCGTAAAACAAACGGGGGGACAGAACTGGGTTTACGATTACGCATTTGCACCTCACCGTATCAACGCGGCAACGGCGCACAAAAAAAAAAAAAAACAACAGTCGTCGTCGCTTCGCGCGATACATCGCGGAAACGAGAACAAAATATTTACCGCTCGGAATCATCGATGATATTCACGAAAAATATCAAATATTTTTCAATGAATGGATAAATGTGCAATTAAATTCGATGTGTTTGGGTTTGTTGTATCAATTTTTATAAATCAATCGTTGGGGATTTGTTTTCTATTATTTGTTTAATTTTTTACAATTATTTATATTATTTATCGTATTATTATTTATTGTTAATAAATAACAGTCATAACTTTTATGATCATTTACTAAGAATGTTCATAAACTATTGCAGTTATTGTTCATATTTACTGTAAAATTGTTAATATACGTATTATTATTATTATTATTATTATTATTATTATTATTATTAAATACATAAATACTTTATGTATTAAATAATTATGAATATTGTCAATAATAATTATTAACACCATAAGTATTCTTGCGTCTTATTATTGTGTTATTATTTATATTTATTATTATATCATTGTAATAATTTACTACTTTATTAATAATCAGTAGAAAAACTTGTTTAAATCCCCATATCCAATAGAAATCTGTCTCCTAACTATTATCGAAACCGTGCAAAAATCACATTGATTTAAAAAAATTCATAATTTATTTACAAAAATTCGAGAAAAAAATTTGAAATACAGGAAGAATACGAACAATAATTGAAACATCGACGAGTAATTTCCTCGTCGTCAGAGGGCAAACTTCGAACGTAAAAAAAAAAAAAAAACAGACAGGTTTTTCGTTCGCTTTTTTTTTCCACGATGCAACATTCGCTCCGACGCTTCGAGCGTTTGAAGTAAATTACGCAAGAAGCTTATTATTGCGTTATGTTTAGTTTGGCCGACCTCGAGGCTCGTTCGAGGCAGAGAATCCCCCCCCCCCCCCTCCCCCCTCCCCTGAAACCCCTTTTTCTCTCGTCTGGGCAATAAATATTAAAAATTTCTCGAAAAAGACCAAAAAAAGGGAGGAAAAAAAAGAACGAACCTTTTTACGAAGGTACGGGTAAAAAGGTCCGTCCTCGCTCGTGAAACGACGCTAAGCGCAATCTCTAATGGAATACAACGAGAAAACGAGGGGAGGATGAAAAATGATTTTTCCAGGGCTGTCACTCCGATGTTTACTCGACGGGTAACGGCATTACACGAGGCAGACGATTATATTATGACGGTGAAGAAGCACGTGTACGCCTTGAATATTTTAAGAATGACGCGGACTTCGTTAAAATGCAAAAGGCTCGGGAAAGCTCGATGTATTTGTACATCGATGTTGTCTTTACGTAACGACGGGTATATCGTGCTCCATCTGGCTACTTTCAGGGCTAACCCTTGAAAACTTCTCTCGATGACCTTTTCACTTCGTATTTTGATTATGAAGATTTCGAGGACATTGATTTTTTGGGAATGATAAATATTTTCTCCAGGGATTTTTTTTTTTTTTCGAGTCTTCAAGGTCGTCTGAAAAATGATTTTTACAAAGATAATTTGACTCGTGTTTTTATTTTTTATTTTTTATTTACTCATAGTTTCATTTGCATTTCTATAAACAAATAGTATATTTTACTTTTTTATATCTATTTTTAGTATGTTTTATATGAATATATTTATAATAATATGCTCATATTTTTTATTTTTATTTTTATAAGAAATAGAAGTATATTTTATTTTTTGTTAGTTTTTTTTTAAATTATTTTATTTCGTATAAAAATAAAATAATAGTTCGGGCTTATGAAAGAGAGCACGTGCGCAACCCGTAATCGATGTGCATGAGGAATAAATTTGCTTCGCTTACAACAGTCCATAGGAGGAAGCAACCTTCGAATGACAATACACATAAAGGAGCATCAATATTCCGTGAGATAAACATTTCGTAGATACGCCTGTGGTGTGTTGCTTTTACCTTGATTTCTCTCCCGCTGAACGAAATAAGCTTTGGATAATCGTTCGAACGAAAGATTGGAAAATTAAAGAAAACAACCGTAGCGATCAAACGATTATTTTTTAAATCTGCTCTTTTAAGGTTAGATGAGAAAATGACTTTTTTTTTACGAAAAGTATCTTTTATCTTTTTTCAAATACAATGATTATTTGTTTCAATAAAAAACATTTATTTTTTTTTACAGTAATTCTTTTAATAAAATTTATTTTAAAACTTTGATTTGGATCTATTGAATTAAAAAGTATATTACATTGAAGATGAAAATTACGTTTATTGAAAGGAAAACATTGTTTTGTCAAAACAATTATTTTTGTAAATAAACAAAATATTTTCGTAATAAAAAAATATCTTTTTCGAGATATTTTTTTATTACGAAATTTTTTATTACGAAAATATCTTTTTCGAGAAAATAGTCATTTAACAAAAATAGACATATACATAGTTACTCTTTTATTTAAAAATCCAGGCTTTCATTTATTGAAACTATTGTTTATTAAATTCTCGAATTAGAAAAAAAAACCAACTATTTAATCTTCGAAAGATTGTCCGATGCATTATTCCGGGTTTCTCTCGGTCGCGTTCGGCCGATACTTTTCGCAAGGTCAAACAGAACAAAAAGTATCGAGCCACCGACGAATAAATATACACACACATATATATATATATCTATATACATATACGTATATATAATTCTTTTTGTTTCCATTGTGTGATTCGAACGTCGTTGCTAACACGCGTGCACACGACGCAGGAATCCACGCGAAAAATAGGAAACGGGAGAGAGAGAGAGAGAGAGAGAGAGAGAGAGAGAGAGAGAAAAGAGACTGGTATTTTCCGTAACGCCGTAAACGGGTTACGAAGCGATTTGTCGCGTGTTATGTAAAGTCGGATGGAGCGAGTCAAAACGGAGGTGATCGTGAGACTATTCCGAGTAAGTCTCGCGGTCACCCGCGAGGAGGGAAGTTCCGAGGCGATGCATAATGCATATTGGCGCGAGCGCGACGCTCGCTCGGAGATTTGTAGCGATGCTCTCACGTCTCGCGGGCGGGAAAGCCTCCCGGACCGTGCGAAAAGATGAAAAGAAAACAAAAACAAACGGAAAAAAAGAAAAAAAAAAAGATTTATTAATTATTGTTGTAAAAAATATGATATATCATCGATTAATTAATTGTTTAAACACTGAAATGATTAATAAATATATTATATATTTTTTAAAAAACCATTTATTTTTTGTTAATGAATAATTTATCAATAAAAACGAATTATTTATTGTCGATGAATAATTATCAATGAAATATTTTTCAAGATTGGCATTTTCGAAAATTGACGCTTTAGAAAATTGGCAAGTTCACCAATTTTCGGTTAAAAATAAAAGAAAAATTAATCCATTTTGGATACTAGACGTGAAAGTGGCAATTAACGAAAAATCGTAATTACGAGAATTTCCGGGATGCTCCGCGCATGCGAATAAACAAAGAGGTATCGATGAGACTTTTTTGTTTCGTATTTTGAGTATATAGGAGATCAAAGTGAAATTTTTTTTCATTTTTTGAGTGAAAATTGGGTATCAAGTGGCATTTTTTTGTAATTTGGAGGGAGCGGTTATTAGATGCGCGTTGGAAGCACGTACGTCTCGTTATCGGTTGCGCAGGAAGAACACGTCCAGTGTATAAAGTTTCGCGTTCCCATTGCAACACGCGGGTGATCGAAACAACGATTCGGACAGACTTTGTTGCAAATAAAATCACGAGCGCGTCGCAGCTACGCCCCCCCCCCCCCCCCCCCCCCCCCCCCCCCCCCCCCCCCCCCCCCCCCCCCCCCCGCCCCCCCCCTTACAACCGAAATCACCATACCCAATTTCGGGGAGAAATTTAAATACTTCGGATAATCAGTGTAATCGATGGAATTACGAGAGCCGGGTCGTCGAGTAAAAATAATAAATTTCATTTACGAAACGCGAAATTTTTGCCGGATTTATCGTCACGTGAAAAGAAAAAACACGACGTTTCTACGAACATTTTATTTTTTTTTTTTTCAATTTTGTTAATTGTTTTTTTAAGTAAATAAAAACAAGAATGTTCCGAGATTCAAATGATTATTTTGTTCGAGCTTGAATTTACTAAAAATCTTTTCGTCAGTTATTTCTATTATTATTAATTAATATTATTTATCAATGATTAATTAAATTGTGAAAACTAAAATATTTTTCGAAACATCATATTTTTTTTTGTACTATTTAATTAATTAATCGCATTAATTAAGTAATCGAGTTAATTCGGAATATTCGATCGACTCACCGGAACATAGACGAGGCGCTGCGGATCACTGGCCCAAGAGACGTACACCTGTAACGAGAAATAAGTCATTATTGCACCGCTGTTCTTTATCCACTTGGTTATCCCCCCCCCCGTCAGGCACCGGAGATCAAAGTGATACTCCGAGTGCATTGTCGCGATTGTCACTTACGTGGCGGAAATTCTTTCTTTTCTTTCTTCCGGATAAGCCAACGATAACGACGATGCGAATCGTGCGAACGCTCCTGCTCTTTTTTTCATACCCTGTTTTTCCGGAAATTAAATCTTCATCTTTCAATTGTAAGGTCTTGCAAAGTTAAGGGTACTATAATTTATTTCATACGCGACTTCTTTGGAATAATCGATGTATTGTCACAAAATGGTATTTTGTTGCTAAAAATGTTTTGTTAAAAGATATATTAATTATAATAAATATTAATATTTATTGTTAATTAATTTAAAGGGTTAGTGCAATAATTGTTATTATTTCATCTGTATAATTTATATTATTGATAAATTTATTAATTAATCAATAGAATGTACGGAGTGAATTTATTATTAATTATTTTTGGAAAATTGTTTTATCAAAAGTTATTTATAATTATAATATTTATAATATTTGTATTATCTATAATAATAATAATAATAATAATAATAATAATAATAATAATAATAATCTCTTATAATAGTTATCAATATATATAATAAGCTATTGAAAATTATGAATACATTTTTCATACTTATTTCATCTTTACTATTTTTATAAACGATAAAATTATCTATAAATAAATTAAAAGTATAAAGTGTGTTTATAATTAATCATTTATCAAAAAGTCTTCGGTCAAAGAAATAATTTATAAAAATTAGTATCTCTAAAAAATTAATTTTAAAAGATTAAATCGATTTAATGATTTTTAAATAAATTATTTATTCAAATGATTTATCAATAATCAATCTTTTTTGTGGTACGCTTACATTACGAAATTCAGTCAATTATAGTCGTAATGGATTTCGGTTTTTTTATTTCTTGACAATCGTTTTATTTTTTTTCTCACAAGGTATCGCTTTTGCTTCGTTGAATAATAAATACGCGAATAAACGTCGAAAGGAACCGCGCGAATAACGAGCGAAGAATCGGATACGCGATAGCTCCGATTTCAGTCGAGAACGCGTCATCACGAGCTTATCAAATATTTCTAAGCTTGAAACAATCGTATTTCACGGTACGATAATTCCAATGGCCCGGCCCGCTACGCCGGTCTCGCGTTTCCGTACGCCCCAGAAAACGGAGTCTCAGCATTCCCGAGCAACGTTATTCGGTTACGTAGACGTGGCAAACGCGAATAACGACGAAAAAACAAAAGAATGAAACAATTCACCATTGCAACCATTTACGAATCTCCAACTATGAATAAAATTGTAATAGTACGAGTATAAGTCAAAATTAAGTGACTTTGAATTTTTATGCACTTTGTGAAATCCTCTGAAACTCCGCTCGATTTAATCCTATTCTATATTTTAGTTGCAAAAATATCATCGTTATTATTACTATTATCACCATTATTATTATTATTATTTCATTCATTAATACCAGTAACACTATTATTTCATCATTTGTCTATCTGTAAAAACAATTTACGAATTTCATGACTAATCTTCGAAATAATCAGTTTCTGTTACTTTTACACGATTTAGTTAACACGTAATTATTTTTTTCTTTGTTTCGCCGATAATACCAATTTTCGATTGTGTTTGATATTTTGGATTTATCATTATCTTTATTATTAATTTTTTTATTTGTTGTTAGTGTTGTTATTGATTATTGTTGTTGTTTGGGTTATTATTATCATTATTATTTTTCGCTTTCTAATTTTTATTATAATTATTGTTATTATTATTATTATTATCATTATGCTACAATCATTTATATCAACACTTGTGCTAATTTCATATATTTTCGATGCCATACAAAAAAGTGCTATAATCGGGCATAAATACTTTACGTATGATCGCGAGGTTAGAATCATCAGATTGGGATCCATAGGAGCGTGTGAGGTTTCGTACATTTACGTTACACTAACATTTTCGCCATCTACTATGTTCGAGCTTGTGAAACATTTTTCTTAAAACTGAAACGACTGTCGAGTCGTAATATCGCGATATTATTAACTTTCCTCGCGATTGCGAGTGCGGCGAAATACCGATTATCAATTCGTAAACGTACGTTATTTTTCACAACCGCCGATAATGGACTATCGTAAAGAACCGTTACGAACGTAGCCGTGAATATGAGAATATCGTTCGTGTCACGAGAGATAGCGCACGAGTCGCTTTGTTTTTTTTTTTTTTGCGCAACGACCCGTACAACTATCAAGATCGGTAAAGGACAAGGACATCGGCGATCGCGACGATACGCGCTCTCGAACTCGAGGCGAAAAATTCACCATCACGTTTCATTGGCTCGCGAACGCGACGAAAACAAAACATCCGGACTGCGCGTTTTCCGAGAAAACACGAGCGCCCCCCCACCCCTCCCCGCGACCGTTAGCTTCGTCGAACATTCGCGAAACGAATCGAAAAAAATACCATGAAAATTACGAGATTACTCGTTGTCCGGAAATAAGCTTCGTATGAAAATCGGTCCGTTTCCGATCGGTCAAGCTTCAATTCGAAAAACCGCTCCGTCGACTCGTTTGTTTTTAACTAAAGTCAAGGCCGGTGCCGAGAATCGCGGCCCGGCAGAGCGTAACAAAAGGTGCGAGGGAGACGAAAGAACCAATGCCTTCGAGAGTACGAGAAATGACAAGGTTCGCGTGTCGGAAAGATGCGAAGGAATATAAACTAACGCGCAGGCATGAAATACACACATGGACGCGTGTAAACTGAGGTGGCCAAATGTGAGTGTGTTTTGGTCGTTGGTCGTGTCCACTTACCGGATGGTCAGTAACGAAAGCGAACGCCGGTACGTCCGGTTTATCCGTGCCACGACGATAACGTATCACTCGCACGAATCGTTCGAGCCATCACTGTTTTTTATCGCGGACATTTCATGCCTTCCTCTTTCTCGGCCGACTCCCGACGACGAAGCACGAGAGCTCCGACGACACCATTGTGTACCCACTTTTTATTTCTTTTTTTTTCTTTGTTTGGGTTTTGTTAACTCGCGCGAGAACAAACCCGATATCGCACTACGGGCTCGCCGCGACACCCTCACTGCCAACTATGGACTCCGAGACAGTGCGGCCAACCTTGCGACTAAACCTGCATCGGACACGATCAACGCCGAAACTACAAAATTTCACGAGGACCTTGCCCATTTCTAACATCGTATTAATCGCTACCGACTTCACGATCGTACATCGAAAAATTCTTTTTTTCTCGATCAACGTTTTCGCTCGCACGATCGGCTTTTGAAAAATATTACTGAAATTCGTCAAGTTTCCTACACTGTTTAAAAGACATTTCGTATCTGGCAGTTTTGCCGCCTCAAGAGCCGGGCTGCGCGCGCCGCTCGTGTTTCAGTTATGTGACGGTTATCTGACGGTTATGTGACGAACCAATCGAAATGGTTCTTTTGTCTTTGCGAATAACGAACAGTTATCAAGTTTCAATTTCAAAATTGAAGTTTTCAATATCAAATTATTTATTAGAACGAATGATTTGTTCTAATAATGAGATATATCTCAATTAAATGAAATCAAGAATCTTCACGTTACCGATTGCATCGAAAATCCACCTCTCTCTGTCTGTCTGTCTGTCTGTCTGTCTCTCTCTCTCTCTACGAAACGTCAATATTTTAACGATTCTAGAAAAAGGCAAATTATAATACCAAATAACCCATCACGATCTTTAGGTTTACAAAAACTATTATTGACTTAAAAACAAAGAGATCGCAAGTCTTTACTACCACAAAACTCGTATATTTGAAAACTGTACAACCTTTCTAACCTTCAAATTCAATAACTTTCCAAAAAGGCGGGTTGATGATGTTCGTGTTACAACAATTACAAATTACAGATTCTGAAGAATTCTATTTTGCACTCGACGATCTTTCGAGATAAGATTCTGTATTAAAAGCGACAAACTGAAGAAAAAATTCCTGCGTTCGAACGCTGCAAACTCCTATCGGGCGTGTCTGATTCTACGACTGACCTTGATTATTCCAAGAGGCTACAACAATCTGGAAATAACGCAGTAATAAGTACGCACTCATCCCCCCCCTCTCCCGTCTAAGAATCGCTCCATCAAGTGCCTAAAGAGGTAAAAAAGTTTCCGCTGTTTTTTTCTTTGCAAAAGTGGTTTCAGCGGGACGAGAGCGAGTTCCATCGGCCATGTGGTCGCGCAGCGTAATAAACGCGTCGATGACTAACACGTGTACTTATAATAGAACTTACCGGACATGAAGGAGCATGATTCCTGACTGCTCGGTAACTCGGTCGCACTTGCACTGAGCACGCCTTCAATTTTCTATACCGCGCTCATCGAAACCCGTAGTTTCTTACGTCACTAGTCGTTGGAAAACCGTACATTACGAGACTCGAATCGAAGCGACTTTGTAGTATAAATAAGTGACGCTCCAATGCCGTCGCTCTTCCGGAATAGTTTTTATCCCACTTAAGGAAGAGTATTCCAATAATGAAAAGCATTGTACTGATTTATCAGTAGGATGACGACAAGGCTAATTTCCAAGGGGAATCTGCTACCACGATCGGTAGACGAAGATCCAAGTGTCGCTTGGCGATTTCCTTGAGAGTTGGTCAACCTGCAAACATTGCATTAGCGTTGGATTAGCGTTTGGACAGAATGGAAATCAGTTTTTGATGCTCTTTTTAAATAACAACCTGAACACATTTAATTGTACTATTCAACGACTGGTGAATTTGAAAAGAACTCCTAATATGAGAATTCTCACCAGAAATTTAATTTATTAAAACTATTGGAAATGAATTACTTATATTTACGAAAATGCAAAGTTTTAGAAATTCAGTTTAATAAACTTACAGTGGAAAGTTCATGAAAACGTGTTTCCAAACGTGAAAATGTTCTTGCGAATGTACTTTTTCTAAATGATTATTAACTGCAAGGTGGAATGTTCTTTTCTCGAAATCTCAGCATGAAAAGTGAATGAAAAATACAACATCGTTCAAATTTCACCTCACTGAACATGGAATATGACGGAGAAAGTTCGTTTGCAAAAACTGTACTCTATTTTATATCTTAAGTAGAACCAAAAGGCTTAACGAAAGTCATTACAGAATCATTGCTGACTGAACGAGGTTGCAAAAGATGGAGTCGTTGACGCCCACAAGGAGAAACGACAAGCCGTTTACAAAACACTTTTTATTCAATGGAAAAACTGATAACTATATTAAAGCTGATTAATAAATATGATATTTATGAATCGCCAATAGTATAGAAAAAGTAATACGAGTATTTAGGATTCGCTCTGTTGTTCGAGGAATTGTTGGAGAAGTGCGTTGTCCAGCGGTATCAAGAGATACTCGGTGCCGTCCACGTTTCTCTTCGTTTTCACCAATTTGTGATCAATGAATTCAGTCAGTTGAGCTCTCAAGGCCAAATCCGAGCTGACGAGAAAACCTTCTCTGGCTCCCCGATAAAGATCTTTAAAGGCCATTCCTAGAAATGAAAATTCGATCGTTGAAAAAAGAGTTTCGATATTCAACGCGAATTCCTCGGATCGTCATTCTTTACCTGGATAATGTTGACCTTTTCCATTCTCCAGTTGATACTTGACGAGCAAAACGTAAATCGCTTTCGTATTTGCGGTCAGAGATTGGAACACGTTGTGAAGGGAGGAGAGCGCGAGAGCACCGCTGCGTTGGACCAGAAGCGAGCTCTCGTAGGAAGTCTCAGCTTCGTACGGCAGAAACGTCGTCGCATCGAACCAGTAAAAATTGTATCGAGAACGTTTAACGTTGTCCCAAACTGTATCAAACGTTTTCTTTTCAATTAAAACAGTACTCGAAATGATGTGTCTTATTTATGTAAATTAATCGTTTTCCATACAAATATTTGTAAGCCTTATTCTCAATTTTCCCTTTAATTATTTGACATGGTTTACCTTCGCAACCAAGACATTGAGTGTCTTTCGTTTCCTATGGGTAGCGTGCAAAAAAACGTACGAGTACATGTAGCCAAAGTATCTTGAAGTTACGAATTGTTATTTTTCGTTGTTTTCTTTTAACGTAAAACAAAACTAGTTTTGTAACTGAGGCCAATGAAAAATAGGAACCTTACCCTAGATAAATGTTCATGCATTTGAATTCGAAACGATTCAGCTTTCAAAAATTCAGATTTATCTTCTGCCAAATATACTTTCGTTTTCATTTTTTTTTCATTGATGCTTGTCAAGAAAAATATAGATTCATTTGTAGACCAAACATTGATGACAAAAACCAAAATCTAGGGAAGAACTAGATTTATAAAAGTACTGAATTTCAATACTTTTGGAAATCTAAATTAGCTAAATTACTAAAAAGCTAAATGACTTGGCCCTAATCGAAAGAAACTTACTCAGCGGGGCATTGATGTGATCCACCGAAGCCAAGAGTCGAACGTTGGGTATAGCAGCGAGACGGGATATAGTGTCCTGAGATTTGTTGGAACGCAATGTCACACCGTCGATATTATGGATCAACAAGTAGAGACGATCGTCGGGATTTTTCCGCAGAGTATCCTCGATCAAATTGTACGCGTCGTTAGGATTTGTAGGGGACTCGAGCTCCAGCAATTCTGTGATGATGCTGTCGAGAATCTATGAAAAAAAAACAAGATAATAAAAACCGACAAAAGTACAGCTTCATCGTGTAAAGTGTATTTTTCATGGAAACTCACGTCTTTCACGGTTAAACTCGGAAAAAAGCCGTTGACGATCAGTGTCGGATGGTCGGCGACGATCTCGCTGTGAAAGTCGTTTATCAGACGTCTTTTCGACCCCAATCCATGAAGAAGCAAACTGTAACCTTCTCTGAAGATAAAAACAAAAGAATTACTTATTAAGAATAATTAAAACACACGATATTGATAGTAATGTCTGAATCATAATTCCGTCACTCTCTTGCTTAACCTCAAATCCTTTCTAACCTAAAATCCACTTTTTGATGTTTGTTATCTCACAATTTTGGGTTATATTAGGAAACGTATTTTCCAAAATGCATACTCACTCCATTATATGATACCACATCGGAAAGAGGGCTGCACAATTATCGGCCAATCTGCGAATAGCTTGATTATGGTTTTTCGATACATGGCTCTGATTGCCGAGCAATTCCTGTAACTTTTCTTCGTTCAATTTGGGATTCTTGAGTCTGGCGAGGGTGCGATCAGACGTCAATACTTTCTCGGACTGCGTCTCGAAATACTCGTCCGTTTTCATATGCTGCAAGAATCAGGGAAGCAAAATTGGTACGGTTGAAGAATCTTTCGTGGAATGAAATATCGAAAAAAGAAAAACCACGAGTATCTGATAGGAACGCACAAAATCAGAATACGCTATCGATTTGTTCGGTTTACCGCGTCTCGCCGAAGGCGTTACAGGGATTTTTTTCAACTGAACGGCTCGACCTCGTTTTTTATCATCTCTTTCGCTATCGTCGTCGTCGTCGTTTTCTCTGACATCCTCCTCGGATAGTGCTTTCTCATCACTGCTGCTCTGCTCATCGTTGGAAGGAACGTACTCGCTATCCTCTGAAACGCTTTCGCTCATGCTGCTCGGCGAGTCAGACATCACTCTGCTTCTCCGCACAGGAGTCTCTGTGGTAACGCACAATTAGAGTATTAAAAAAACGCAGATATCTTTTACGCTAGGTGCGTGTTAAACACGTACCTAGCGTGTTTAACAAAAGCGTGTATGGTTTTGTCCAATGGTAACCGTTGACGAGTAGATCTAGTACCGAATCTTTTTCTTTGGATTATTTGAAAGTAACTGTGTGCAAGGGAATGGCATAAGAAAACAGCTCAGCGATCTTACTTCTCTGTTTCATATTTGGGCTTCCAGGGGAATCGATTTCAGCCTTCTCAATTGTGACTTTCAACTGAGTCAATTTAAATGGGATGCGCGGTGTTGTAGGCGTTGCACAAAGTTGAGCCTTCTGAACCATGGTTTGCCTCTTGGTAGGCGTTTTAAAACCATAGTATTGATTGGCACTGACATCCTCGTTGTCGAACAATTCTAGAGATATAAAAAATACATGATAAACAATTATCTGTCTCGAATGCCACTGTGACTGTAACAGTGACATCTGCTCTGCATTTATTCCTTTACCCCTTGGTCTTTGAACATCTTCCTCAATGGTTTCAAGCTCCCGCTCCAATTGTGGTTTATAGGCAGGTTTCAGAGGTGGTTCGCTGTCCAAACTTGATGTACTGTGCCGTCTTCGTCTGGACGGTGTTACTTTCCGAATAAGAAAATGCAAATTAATTTTTATATCAATTCGCTAATTATGTTTTTCTCAGCCAACTTTGGTCAACTTTTTCTCAATGGAATGAACAAACTTTCATGACTGTTCTACTTAATAGTTGTCTAGCTCAATAGTAACAACTGCAGTTTAGTAGTTTATCTCATAATTGATGATAATAAATAAATAGAACGAAAATAAAAATTGTCAATAAATATTGTAATGTTTAAATGGATAATAGTAATGTTGTAGAAATATATTATACTATTATAATACGAACTAAAAGATGCAATCATTTTCCTCTATATTGTCATTAATATTCAACATTCTTCTCGTGACTTTGACGAAATATTCTAGTAATCTCGATTGTCAACATTCACTATAAAAATTTGCCGTTTTTTCTGTGATATATTAAGAAGAGAGATTTGTTTATTGTGCCTGCGCAAACATTGAGGTTATGTCGGTACATCCAGATTTCCCTCCAAGAATAAAAAGGCATGTGCGATTAAAACCAATTCCATCGGCTTACGTTTAACGGGCGTAGTGCTATCCTCGCTCTCGGATAATCGGTTACGAGCGATTCTTACGGACCGCCGTAAATTTTCGACCTTTTCTGACATAATCAACGCGATCGATCGCGCAATAACGCAAACGAAAACAAGGGGACAACAACACGACGATTGTTGACAAGCTCGGCGAACCGCCGGAACGAAATGACCGGGAGTGTACTGCGCAGTAACGTCCTTGAGACGCAACGTTCCGGCGACCGAAGATCGAGAAATTATATTTTTCGCAATCTATACGAATACACGGAAAATCCTTCAAGGGAGAAATATCGGAGAAACACTTCAACCAAATCGTACGTACAAAATTATTATAATTTTATTTATAGATATTTGAACACAAGCGCGGAACGCCAGCTGAGAGCAAAATTGCAGGAGTGGGGGAATATCGTTCGGACGCGACGATATACGCAAGGGGCTATATCGTTCGGACGCGACGATATACTGAAGGGGCTAAGAAAAATAAACTTTGAAATTCGTTTTCTTACAAAGTATTTGAATTCGTTAACAGTTCGTTCAGAGGCTGTAATCATTGATCATTAAGTAATAAGGTAATGTGAATAGTAACAGTGAATAAGTCTGCAAAAGCTCCAATCCTCATCTTTATATAAATTCACCGACATTTGTCAGCTCATCGGGCGCATCCGATTGGCCCGACTTAAAAAATCCATAATAATTCAGGGGGTGATCTAAGAGCGATATTTATATCAAAGTTATCAGAATTTCACCCTGTATCTCCTACTTCAGTGATTTACATTTCTTCTGGAACATTTTGTTTATCCGCCTTTACACAAATTCGCAAATATGCAAAATTCTCGTAACATAACTAGCGCTACGATTGGTAGAATAGAGCACTAGAAATTCTGGACATTCGCGTAGCGAAAATATCGCAATTGTACTCTCTCCGAATTTCAAGCTCAGTGCTCGACATGAAATTGCACCTGTCGCGACCTTCGTACCCTCCGCCAAGGAAGTCAGACGTACATAGAAGGACAGTTCTTACGGGAGTCTTGAAGACAAGTATTCTGCGACCCAAACTGCCGCCTGGCGGCGTCACGAGCGATCAGCTGTTATGGAGGACCGTGCCGCAAAGTTAGCACCCCCGCCACTTTGAGTGAGTTTTTTTACGAATCGTTAATATAACATATACTGGGTGTCCCACGACGGAATGTCATCCATGAAAATGAGGGTTGGGGGAGAAATTCTGAGTCGATTGATACAAGCATGTATGGTTACCGAATCAACCCCTGAATTATTGTTAATATTCCCACAAATCCACGATTTGATTCCTCTTGAACTCGCCTTCTCTAGGGAAAAACGTCAAAAAAATATTCTAGAAACGATTTTTGCATTTTCCCAGTCTAATTTTGTACTTTCGGCAAAAACTCGGGCATATTTGTAATCAATTGAGAATTTTCGATTGTACATTCGAAGAATATAATCGAAATTTCGGCGAAAGCACCGTACACAAAAAGAAAATCGTGTTTTTAGAAGTTTTTGACCATTTTTTCATAGAAATTTTGGGTTTTTGGCGAAATTAATGGTAGATTCGTGTTCAGGGGATCAAATTACATCGAAATGGACCTATTAAAAAAATATTAAAAATCAAAAATTTTTTTCGATTTTTGGGCAAAATACATTTTTGCACTCAATCATCGATAACTTTTTTCCCTTTGGGATCTGGCACTCCACTTTGCGCTCAATCTCTTCGTTATGATTTTCTCTTCAAATTGCTTTTTTAATCATTAA
>JAPYZI010005097.1:0-11687 GCA_030523105.1 Ophioninae sp. A BG-2022a
GATTTTTGAAAATTTTTATCGCGCCAAGAAAATGAAAAAGAAAAACTCAAATTTAATGATTTTTATACAACGAGATGATAATTGTTATGCTAAACATTAGATAATAATAATAACAATAGTTTCAATAATGAATAATATATATTCAATACAAATAATAATTAATTTCAATAATTCAATAATACGAATAACAAAAATAAATCGTAAAGCTCACCAAAAATTATTTTTTTATTTAACAAAATTTCTTTTCCAAACTTGGCCCGCGTAAATAACGCGAAGATTCTTTTTTGAATATTTATCGCGCAATTTCCAAAAAATCCGCAGTATACAAGTAAACATAAATGTGATAAAATAAAAAAAATAAAAAACAACTTTTCAGTCCAGCAGTCTTACGATTATTCATAAATGAACAAAATCATAAATTCGTATAACCCTAGTGAATTACGTATTTTTCATCAGGGATCGTTAAAAATCTGGTCGACGTCAAGCTTCGAATCTAAAAAAAGCCTCATCAGCGTTAATAAAAAAATATATTTTAAAAAAAGACCAAAAAAACAGCATCAAAAATATTATTTCATGAACGTAGAGACGCCATTGGGCTGAGATAATATTTGCCCTTGCCCCTCCCGGTCTCCTCAATCTTAACCGGTAGTCTATTAAACGAGCGCCCTCGCCTTCGTTATCGACGATTCAATCCTACCCTCGGGGCAACCCTTCTAACCTCTTCTACCTTCTACCCTCCCGGACCATCATCCAACGATTATCATAACGAAAGATGCAGTCTTCCGCCCGAAAAAAAAAAAGAAAAAAAAAAACAAAAAAAACAAAAACGGGTTTGCAAATTTTTTGAATTTTATTTACGAAAAAAAAAAAAAAAAAATAGAAAAAAGGAAGATAGAACCAGCTGTACCGAATGGAGAAGAAAAGGAAGGTGAAGGTAAGCAGGGACTGTGGTACTAACGCTGCGCTGCACTGTGTCTCCTTTTTTTATGTTAATTTAATCAAAGGACACCCGCCGGGCAAATCCACTATCTCTCGCACAATCGTCCTCGTGTTAGGATTCATATACGCAGGTGTACTACACATGACCCTTCGGTACGAAAATGTAAACGGGATAGAGAAAGTAATAAAGGGTGGAACAGAACATGGTACAGAGGGCGACAAAGAATAAAAAGAGAGGGAGAGGGAGAGGGGGAGAGAGAGAGAGGGAAATAAAAGAGAAAAAAGTGAACAACAGAGAGGGAAAAAGAGGAAGGGGAAAGTACCAGAGGGCTCAACGGAAAGTTCATAATTGCCTTTTCTCTGCGTTCATTTCCAAAGAATCCGAGAGCTATACAGATTCAAATGCTAATTTAATTAACGTTCCTCTCACGGATCGCGTTACCAAGATCTTTGTTATATACGCGGGATCTTGTACTATCTGTTCTCCTCCTACTAGTTTTTCTCTCTTTCTCATCCCCCCTCCCATTTTTCCCTCTTGCCTCACGCCCAGTCTCTCTTTTTCTCGTTCTATTTTATTCCCTCCCTCCGCCCCTTTTCATTCTCGCACAAAAATTCAAAATACTGAAACACGACGTTCCACAAAAGTCCGGATTGTATGGGTGCGGAAAAAATTTGGCTCCGATGCGTTGTATTTGTATCGAGAAATTATCATTCGTCTTAAAAATAATTATGTTGCGTTTTTTTTTCGGTTTTGTTTGGGTTTGTTTGGGTTTGTTTTTGCAGTGGATGAGATTTAAGTTTATTTTAACATTGAAAATAAAAAAATTGTTTTGTGTTTTGTTCATTGAGTGGAGGTAGCCGAATTATTGGATTATCAGAGCTTGATAAATTACTTGATCTTTTTTTTTTTTTAACGTTCTCCATTATTTTGTGACAAAAAAAAGGGGGAAATGAAATATTGATGGAGATTCGAAAGTCATTTGACGGAATCACACATGCAAGTTTGAGGGACTCTTTTTACAGCACAAATTTTGGTGGTGAAATTTGAGTACTTGAATTTTTTTATTTATTTACGTGGCAGTTCAATAATTCAATTAAATGTTCATTTGGAGTATTGTGATTTTCCACATGACAGTAGTGATTGTCGATATAATTAGGAAAATATATTGGCACATTTAAATAATTATAATTGGATAAAAATAATAATAAAATCAACGCGATGAAGAATTTATCGTTCATATCTTAAACCTTCGCTTTTCATTGAATCAATGCTTCTCCTCAATTAGGTCAAATTCAGCTATTGATAAAATGGACCGTTCGCTGTATCAATAGGAAGTTCTCGTATTGATAAAAATTTATCAATAGCAGAATTTATATGTGTAAATAAATGCATTCAGACATCGTATCTTATTTACAATAAAATGAACGTGTCAAAATTCTCGTTACCGATATTAATTGCAACAAAAATAATTGGCAGACAAGATAATCCAAAAAGAAAACAATCGGTGTATACAATATGTAAAATAAAAGGTTTAAAATACCCGACTTTTATAACGACCGACAACAATACATGTTTTTTTGAAATACCGCTTTTTTAATCCAAATAAAAAAAAAGTGAAATATTTTGTTCGTGATTATTTAAAAATATGATACATTGGTAAATTCTTCATTGGCTGACGATTTGTTCATTCGTAAATTTCGTATTTAATTCATTTATACACCGCTCTTAATTGAATACCAAACGAAACGAACAATCGATTGGATATTGTTCTCTAAAATAAAATTTTATTAACTCGACTGGGAAATGCTCAAAGCTAGTCTATAAGAGACTAAAAGAATGTAATATTGAGCGGAGGTGGAGCGAGATTCTACTCCGTAATAAATTATGATTAAATTAAATCTGGCGAAGAATAAATTTCACTTTGATCGCTTTTTTCATCCGAGTCACATGACGTATTAGCTTGATTGTTTACCTGGGCTTTTTTACAAATTAAAATTGAGCTAATGTAGAAAAACATCAGTAGCTGCTTAAATTCAATTACGTTAAAGATTTCGTCGATAGAACGAGGAAAATGTTTTTTTTTTTTCATTGTTTCATTTTCTATTCATTTTAATTAAAATTACAAATTAAACAAATCAATTAATTTGAATTACGTTAAATTAAAATTAATTTAAATCGAAAAATAAAAACATTTTCATTGCTTTTATGAAATTCTAAAATTTCTTTCGTCAGATTAGAGCCACGATAATCAAGCGATCATTCGTTAGAATTCTAATTTATCTTCAACCCTAATCTTTAAGGTTTTATTTTTGTATAACGATGAAAATAAAAATATATAAACTTGAACCGCGTAAAACAAACGATCCAAACTCTAACCCCATTCTATTCAATTCTAAGCGCAATAATTGCACGAATATACGCGTATATGAAATACTGAAATCAAAGGGCATGGTATGTACAATAAACGCGAAGAGACCATATGACAAAATTGACTATAATTAATTGGCAGTCCATAATTGGTTTCAATGTTCTGTCCTTTCATATGGGCAAATTATACTCTAGAGAAAAGTCCACCAAGTTATTCAACCATGGATTTCACCCTTAATCAGGGTATGTATTCGGAGAAATAATTCATTTAATTTTCATACAAAACGGAGGTATTCGTTACTGCAAATAGACAAAGTAAACTGGCTCATGGTATAAAAAGGTAATTCCAAAAATGATATAATAAAAATCCAGGAAACTGTATAATTTTCGTGGCTGCAATCTGCCGAAAAAAAAATCGAGAAATTGAGAAAAAAAAACATAATTAGATTGTCAATCCAAACACAAATCCTAAAAACGATTGCACGATTTTTTATATTTTTTTAACTGCCATTGAAAATTCACAAAATAAAAAACTGACTATTTCCTTTCTATTTCAACGCTGTAAACTGTATCAGATTAAAGAATTTTTGTGTTTCTTTAAATAATAATTCGAAAAATCATGGAATCATATTTTCAATGTTCTACGACAGGAGATTACTGAAATAAATTTATATGAAACAAACACGATGAGATAAAAATGTTTGCACGGTTCGTTTTTTCTTTTTTTCTAAAAATTATCTCTCGTAAAGAACAAAACGTCTTTCCCAACATTTTCCTTCGATGGTTCGTCCTGAATATACAAATTAACAAATGACAAAAATTTTTCGAAAACGCAAAAATAAAAATGACTCCAAACGACCAAAATATTCGTGCGACGTGATGAATTAAAAATCCAAAAAACCATAATGTTTTTCTTGAAATGAATAAAATAAATATATTTCAATGAATACGAACGATGTTAACCTACAAATTACATTCGTACAATGTACGAATATTCATACCGAAGATGTCCAATACAACGAGACATGATTTTTGCGTTGAACCAGTAAATTGGATGGAGACAAATGACAATCCCTTCCAACTTTGATAAGGGATTTCCCACGTTGGATCATGCGAGATAACTGTGAGGGGTGAACGTGTATCGGAACTCCTAGCGTTGACAATGTATCCCAGGGTAATCATGCGAAACCGCGGCTCGTTTCGTCACGAAGGAGTTACTCGGAGGGTTGATTTACGCGTGGCCTCGGTGCGATCAGGGGTGAACTTGCATTCAGCCAACCTGTCGACCTATATAGAAGATTTAATACGAAAAGGGCGTAACCGCCAGGAGTTCGGTGGCGGAAACGGTTCGAGCCTGGAGTCCATCCAATGTTCAACGACTCGTCATGTTGGGAGAGTAGCTGTTAGCGTGCTCTGGGCTTCGTGTATAATGGCTCCATCTCACGGACCTCCGGTACTCTGTGTCATAGCCGTTGCAACATCATCTGCGGTATCATCAGGGCCAACGTTGTTCCACCACGCTTACATAGCTTCTATATCCACGTTGGGTTCAACGAGATTGAAAGACGTATGCAACGGTGTTACAACAGCTCAAGGCTCTCGTGCAATAAAGCTTCACTGGCAAGCTGTCGCATCCAAAGTCTTCCTTCAACATTTTCCCTCATGTTCGAAAGAACATGGAACGGCTATTGGGGTAGTGGATTTCGGACGTGTTCCAATAAAACAGTATCTACAGTAGGTAAATACAATATAGAATTTAGACTGCTCGTGCCAATCTGTTATTAAATTGGAATATTCTTTTATTCGTATTTTCACAGAATTTTTGCAAACTGATAATATGTCAAGGATGACCAGTCGGAAACAAAGTTGAATACATGGTTTTGTTTTTACTTCGAAAGATAATTTGAAAAAGATCATTTGAAATAAATAATTGTGTAATACATTTCGTTTCGTTGTGTTTGTTGTGTTTTTTAATGAATAATGTGTCGCTGTATCTCAACGTTACTAATTTCAACTTGGAAAAAAAGCTGGCAAATTTCAATTTCGATTCGGTGAAAGTATGAATAGAAGAAATTTTGCTTTTGGCTTCGAGCGCAGTCTTCATTAGCCAATTTCAGGCAACACTTACCTTCATAGAGCTCAAATAATTTTCAATAAATAATTAAATAAAAAATGGCTGAAGATACCGAAAATAAATAGTTTATCCAAATAGCTAAACTTCAAAATTCGAAGCGTCCACAATCAATTTTTCACGATGGAATATTCGTTTGGGTTACGAATAACGAATGAACGTAAATATCATACGATAATAAACCAATTATCGAGTTAATATTGCGATAATTAAATATATTTATATATCGATAAATAATTATCAATACTTCGATCACCGTTAAAAAAAATAATAATTCTGGTTTATATTTATCGAGATAGGTGAAGTAGGATTCGAGAGTGTGGTGGAATTGTATTTTCGTGTTGGGGAAGATTATAAGGTCGATCGAACCGAACATCGAGAGCACATAAAGCTTTCTCGATATTTCAGTGATAATGATTATTTAACTATCAAGCACCTGATAATAACGGCATTAAAGCATTGTTCGAAGGATGGACGAGAACGATAGGATGGCTTTTGACTTGTCGAGCTGTGATCATTTACAACGTACACCAAACCCAATCCTCCTGTTCATGATTTATCTGGTTAAAGCCACGAATCGATCTCTAATCAGTGAAGAGGCTTAACTTGAACGATCCAGGGCGTAGGGCAATCTGACCCGTGCCCTTCTGCTTGGCCAGAATCGTTAAATACTCTATCAGCTTATAACGTGTCCACATAATCAGTGCATGTTCCTCTTCTGTTCGGATGAAAACAGCGAGAAACGCCAATAACCGATTTATCGCTTGAAAGCGATTTATATTGATGAATGTGTACATATTTGGTCGTAACTCAGCGCGGAACGCGAGAGAGAAGAATTTTAAGCCAAAATCCCAGTTTGCTGGCATCCTCTTATTCGATTTAAACGCCCTGCTTAGCGATAAACTAACGTCCCGAATAAACTGAGAAATTTTAACGAATTTTACGTTTTGTTTGCAAATAAGACAACGCTAAATGACTTCAACGTTTTATGGGATTCGAGCTCCGCACCGTTCAAACGCAACTTATCTATTTTTTTAATTTCTTATTTTACCTTTTATACGAAATTATTTTTTATAGATTTAGGTTGTAGATCAATGAATGAGAAACTTAAATAATGATTTTCGTCGTTCCAATCTGCGATAAGAAATTGTGAAAAAAAAGGCAACGAAAAAATGCTTTCAATTTTCCAAACATTCTTGCGGAGATCTATACGTCAGTTATGAACAATTTTTTTTAGATGTTTCTTTAATCATTTCACAAATATCTGTCATTTAATTTCTGCTGATAATGAATTGGAGAAATATTTATTAAAAATTCCATGAACTCCAACAATGGAAAAAATACACGTTTGTCTTTGAAGAATGTAAATTTCAACGTCATCCAGTGTCACAGGGTAGAGAGTTAAAGAGATATCGAAGCTGGCAACGTTAATGTTTTTAAGGGTTTTATCATAATTTAGCGATCTGCAATTTAAATACACAAAATGTAATTTTCGATAAAACGTAAATTATAAAAATTTCGTTGGATTTCAAAGATGAAAAATTCGACCCATTCAAAAAGTTCAAATCGAACAATCGTGGATGTTCGGTAAATGGGTTGAATAGCATTCAACTAATTATCATGGGAAACAATTCGGTGTTTCATTGAAGCGAGTGACCTCCGTATCAAACGTTTCAACTTCATTAGAGAAAAAACAATGATTTCGAACACGAAACTTGCTCCGAATTTGTTTCAATTGATGGACATGATGGCAATTGTACACCACGGGCAAGCTCGCCGAGTGTCGTATTATCAACGAACGGAATGTTATATAACTCAACGATGCGGATTGACGCTTTCGGTATACAGTTTGAAGTTGAGCGGACCAATGAAAATGATCTCCAGCCCGTTCCCCATGATCGAAACATGAATTGGCACTTCGAAGACCCGAAAGGATAATCCGAAGTAAATTATGCTGCTCGTAAATAGCGCAAAAGCAAATAATTCACGTCCTCCTAATTAGCTCAACGTGAATCGATAAATGAACGTCACGTTGTTGAAATATATACTGATGTAGCGAGCACTTGAGTCCCGTTCGTTTACAAGTTTTCATTTATGACAGGAGAGCCTCGATATTAATTTTAATTATTTGATTTAATAATTACATTTAATTTGAGGTTATTACCTCGAATTTAACTTTTTGTAATAATATATTTTTCATTATTCAATTTTTACGTATTTATATTTATATTTTATGCACTCCCCAAAAAAATTTGGTGCAAACGTCTAAATCTAAACTAAACAAAACTTTTTAAAATCTAGACTAGATTTTTATAGAAAGTTGTTTTCGAAATTTAGATTTTTAGATAGATCTAGAAAGAATCTGTATTTTTAAATAAATATGTAATCTAGATATAAAGAGATTATTTTTTATTGCATTTTCTTAGTTTTACAAAGAATCTTAATCCAGAAATAGATCTCGTCTATCCATCTTGTCTAAATATTTATCTATACTCTAATATTTATCCAACATCTTTGGTGAAAAAAAAATTGAAGCAAAAATTAACTAACGTAACGCGAATTAAAAAATAATCTTAACCCAGAGTTTCAAAATTTGAAAAATTACCAGGATAATTGTATTTTCTTAATGTTTTCAAAAATCTTGGATTAATATTTTGATAAGATTGGAAAAATACAGTATCTTTTATTTCTAGAAGTACATACAGCCCCTTGATAATGATTTCTTAGTTTTCCAAAGAATCTTAATTCAGATCCATTTTAAATCTGAATTAAGACGAGATCGAATTTAGATCTCGTCTATCCATCTTGTCTAAATATTTATCTATACTCTAATATTTATCCAAAATCTTCGGCGAAAAAAAAAAATTTAAGCAAAAATTAACTAACGTAACGCGAATTTAAAAAGTAATCTTCACCCAGAGTTTCGAAATTTGAAAAATTACCAGGAAAATTGTATTTTCTTAATATTTCCAAAAATCTTGGATTAATATTTTGATAAAATTTGAAAAATAAAATATAATGACGCTTTCACGGCGAGACATATAAATCTACATGAAAATGTTGAATCTTCGGAAACGCGTGGGCGCAGGCTCGAGCTCGAGATTAATATTTTGTTTCGAGACTTCAAAATAAACACACGCGCAGTGACACACGGACGAAGTTGGGGCTGCGAGGCGGCTTCGTGGCCGAGGCGAGAGATAGTTATTTCATATAGAAAATTCAGTTTGCGTAACTCGATTTCAACGTCATCATTGCCAAGGGAAACCGTTTACGGTGGCGAAGACGAAGAGAGATAGGATTCTGGGGAGATTGGCACGAAGACGGTGAGATAGCACTTAACGTGTCACGATGGCGTGCGTCACGTTATTCGAGGTTTGATAATGGAGATGTGTTGCGTATAGGGAGATACCGAGTGGTAGAACGTGCGCTAAAGCTCCAAAATATTTAACCCATACCAGAAGATGCAAAACGAAACGAAATAACCTCTCAAAATCGGTGTTAATATAACACTCAAAATTTATAAGAACTTTTCGAATAAAAACCAACGCGCTTGAATTTAAAAGAAATTACGTAGTCGTGAAGAAAAGAGGAACCAAAATTTTGTGGTATAGTTGAAATGGAACAAAATTTTATTTTATATTTTTTACTTAATTCGAAATTTAAAAAATTGTAATTTAAAAAATCGTAATTTAAAAAATCGTAATTTAAAAAATCGTAGATCTATATCGTAGATCGAAATTTAAAAAATCAATTCGAAATTCAAAAAACCATAGATCTATATCATAGATCGAAATTTAAAAAATCATAAATCTATATCGTAGATCGAAATTTAAAAAATCATAGATCTATATCTTAGATCGAAATTTAAAAAGTCAATTCGAAATTCAAAAAATCATAGATCTATAACAAAATTTAAAAAATCGGAATTTAAAAAATCATAAATCTATATCGTAGATCGAAATTTCAAAAATCAATTCGAAATTTAAATAATAATTGATCTATATCGTAGATCAAAATTTAAAAAATCAATTCGAAATTAAAAAATCATAAATCTATCTCGTAGATCACTGAATAACGAAACAAAAAAACATTCTGCAATTTTCGTATCTCCAATGTGCCGAAAGAAATTTTGAAAATTAAAGAGAACATCATTTTCTCACAATCGTCATGGCAGAAAGATTAATTTCACCCCCGATAAGGATCAGTTCCATTTACTGAAGATCGTTTTCATTTTTTGACAAGCTTCTTATGACCCACTGCCCCATGTATCCCCACGGAGCAAACGAATATAATCGTTTAAAAAAAATGTCTACTTTTAAATATTACCATTAATTAATTTTTCAATTATCCTCATTTTCACAATTATCGAAAATCTTTTCTCTCACGTTCCAGCTGAAATGCTCGAAAGGGATATAAAAATGTTAAGAGATTCCAAGAGGTCTCGATGTACCAAAAAAAAAAAAAAAAAAACAAAATTACCAAACTTTCATTTCAAGGTCATAAATTTTTAACGCTGTAAAAAAATATGGAGAAAAAAGAGGAAGTCAGGGCGTAAAAAAAAATGCACATGCGCACCAGGATGCCTGAATAAAGGGAAAAAGGAATTTCATTTAAATTTCATCGAAACGTACCAGTCGTAAATATCATTTTCGCATCATTCTCATGGGGAAGCTCGGAGCATAGATATCGTTCGTTACTGTCCACAAATCATGGCATATGCTGCCGCGGTTTTGTGCCCGATACGTGTATTTCACACCCTTGGCTCTCCCTCGCCAAAATCATCCCGCGTGTCCGCGTGTATACGCGAACAGGAAAATTATCCGTCGATATCAAGCGTCATGCCAGCGTGTAACGAATTGCCGTTTCGAAAATCAAACCGATTAATTTATGAGGATAAAATTGGGCGATGTTCGAGTCAGGTATATATGAATAACGGTGGGTTTCGTTGATCGCGCAGCTGCAGACCCCAAGAGTCAATTAATCGTCGGTCGACGTTGACACTCGTCTGGACGAGCGGATTAACGCACAGCTTATTGATTAATTTCGAAGAATCGCGATATTTACTGTCAAAGAAAATCATCAAAAAGAAAATAATAAATTAAAAACAATAATAAAAGAATAATAAATTATAAAACAATTAAATAATCAAATTAAAAACAATAAAAAAAACATTATAAATAAAATGATGATTAAAATCACGCTATTTATTTTCAAAGAAAATAAAAAACAAAAAATGTATAATTTCTTATCGAAAAAAAAAATATATTGCAATTAGTGCATTTTGTTACCAATAATTAAAAAGTAATTGCTCTTTAAAAATGTACTGCTTCTAATTGACAGCTGTAATCTCCAATGTGCTTTTTTTTTGCATTTTACGATGCAAACTTTAAGGAAGTAAAAAAGAATGTTCCCGATAATCCGTTTATTCGCTCAACCTCGTTCGTTTCATGCAAAATTATCTCATCCCTCAAGCGGACACCAAAAAAAATGAATAAATCATTATACGAATTAAAAAAAATGTCATAACATAAAATAATTTTACCAAAACGACACCTCTAGTCGCCATCCCTAATATTCAATTTTTTTTATCATCCTTCCTTCTTTCCATTCTATCTTTATATCATCATTTTACCTTTTAATCTATCGCACTAATTTTTTTTTTCAATTCTCTTTCAACAATTTCTCATTCCTCCTAATCTCTTCTTCTATCGTTTCATCTTTTTTGAAAAAAGAAAAAAAAAAATTAACACCCAATCGTGTTAATTTTTTTTCCAACGACGAAAAGTTGTGTCAACAATTGTCAAAAAAAAAAAAAAAAAAAACCCCCGCCGCCCCCTCTTTCGCTCACTCGCGGGGTTGGCTGAGGGCGTTTCTGGGCTGGCCGACGTAACCAGCAATGGTAAATTGTATGATGGTTCATCAACGCCCTGGCTTACGAAGCATTGAATGAACAGCGGAGAAAAAAAAAAGTAGATTAACCATGGCTCCATCATTTGTGACGAGTGAGACGAGTGAGACGAGTGAGAGACAGTTTAGCAGGGCGTTTTTCTCTCCGTTTATATTCCCGTCCGCTTCGATGAACCGAACCGCCGAGCAGGTTCAATTTAATTTTCCTGATTGCCCGAATGCTTTTTATCCGCGAGATACACGTCGAAACGTTTTGATTATACAACTGTCCGAACGAAGGGATTCGAAGCAAGTGACGCATGCAGTTTATCTATCGCACAGCCCTCATTTTACATAACATTT
>JAPYZI010005100.1:0-24003 GCA_030523105.1 Ophioninae sp. A BG-2022a
CTCGATGACGGCTTTTGTTCAAGAACGAAAAAACATTTTCTCCACGAATCGGGTACCCTGATCCAACGAACACTTGTATTAAAGACCGTCTGCTGTCAATACGCATGGCACTAGTGACATCGCTATTTTTATGCTGATTCTACATTATTCGACGAATAGATTGATCTATAATTTGTCCGCGTAACGGCTTTTTTAAAGCAACGAAAAAATATATTATTCGAGCTAGTCCGGTTGATTCGATAAATACGAAAGCCAAATGCACCGGGCTACGTCCGTCGGCCAATTTTAGCGTCATAAGTCCAGGCATAGTTCGGTGAGTGCAATGGCGCAAGTTCCGTGTGTGAATGTAGAGTGCGCCACTGGAAAACAGAGGAAGTTACGTAGACAACGCAAAGCCCGCATCCCCGGGGAATGTTGACGACAAAGCGAGAAGGTAAAGTCCGAGAACGTGGGGGTAGGTACACCACGATGGTATCCGAGGTACGACGAGAGCGGCTCGAAGCCTGAAAGGCAGGAAATTACGTCTCCGGACGTCCGTTCCTTCGGCTTCAGAGAGACCCAACGACTCTCTGAAGCTTCAATTTTCATTCTCCTCCTCGCCCTCCCGCCCCCGCTTAGCGATTCCAAGGAGAAAAGCAGAATAGTCCAGGCTGCGAGGACAGCCGTGTACAGCATTCGAGAACGCTTGATATAAGGCTGAGGCCATGTAAAAATCATTCGATCAATTTCTTCATAAACGTTCAACCGTTTACAAATATACGAAATAGAAAAAATATGACGATGTAGAAATGGAATTCTGGTTCTCTGTCGTACGAACCTTGTTGGATTATGGATAGAGGTCGTTTATCAAAGTTCGGGAAGAGTTCTGGTCTTTAGAACCGAATTCTGGTCTTTTGAAAAGACATCTGGTCTTTTTAAACGGAGTTCTGGTCTTTTGAAAAGACATCTGGTCTTTTTGAACGAAGTTCTGGTCTTTGGATCAAACTTCTGGTCTTTTGAACGAAGTTCTGGTCTTTTGAAAAGACGTCTGGTCTTTTTGAACGAAGTTCTGGTCTTTTGAAAAGACATCTGGTCTTTTTGAACGGAGTTCTGGTCTTTGGATCAAACTTGTGGTAATTTAGAACAACCTACTGGTCATTAGAACAAACTTCTGGTCTTCAAAACAGACTTATGGTGTCTTGAACGAAGTTCTGATAATTCAAACACATCTAATAGCACGAGATTTCAAAAGTAGCCGATTCAATGATCCTATTAGGTAGCCATGTATAAACTACATTGTCCATTCGAATCCAATCGGTTCTAAAGTGTCCCTAGACCACCTAATTCACACATTTGACCAGCCATACGATCCCATTCCTACTCTTTCCAGGACGTAAGTCAGTCCAAGTATCAGGCACTTCGTGGCTTTCAGGGACCGAACGAAAATGAGAAAGGAAAGGAGAGTGCAAGGACTCTAGGTGATGGAGCAATAAGGAAAATCCGAAGATCGAGGGATTCCTAACGTTACTCGTCTCATCCCCTCCACAAATGGGATACCAGCAAAAAGGTGGGGAAGAGGAAAAGGGTGCTGGAGTAGTAAGCATCCCCGTAAAATTGACTCGAAATCAGTAGAAGCCTCTCGAGAATAACCGATTCCATGGGAAAATGGAACGAGGCGGATGATCGATGGGGAAAATTGGCTCTCGTTGAACAACTCTTCTTCGAGCCATCCGCAATCCTCGATTTGACTGGGATAAAATTCTCTCGAGGTTAGGTCATTCGAGACTCGCCTCGTTCCAAGTTCTTTCGAGGTTAGGCTTGAAAATTCGCGGACGAGGAAAAATCACGAGAATCCTTGGGAAAATTGGAAACGAAAACGACGTCGATTGGTTTCGAGAGTAAGGACGAGAGCTCTCGTGAAATTTTCTATTTCTTCGTAATCCAATCGTTTTTTATTATTTTTTTATTTATTATTATTATTATTATTTTTTTTTCTTTTGATTTTCATTTTTCACTCGAAGCTGAAGATCACCGGAAGTGACGAATCGAGACTTCCTTATCGATCGAGAAAAAAGAACGAGGAAAATATGTCCCTGAATTATTTTTCTACCGACGAATTGAGAGGGTTGATTTTACCTTCAACGATTCGAGAGGAAAGAGAATTCCGCGATTTACGAAAAACCCAATATCCCAATACCTTCGTTAAGTCCAATTTCAGAATTCGAACTTTTGGACCATTCTAAGAAGGTCGACCACTTTTCGCCTCTGGTATGACCATAAACGGAATCAACCTTCCGGAATATCGGAACGTTCGATAAGGAGGAAACTGGAAGGCTTGGTGGAGGGGGGTAAAACCAGATATCAAGAGAACGATTTTCCAGCACTCGAAACTTATCGAGCTTTTGACGTTTGGCTTCGTAGCACGATGGATAATTTCTCCGAGAAGTAAACTTTTCGACCTACACACCTAAAACTTTGAAAATAGTTCATTCGCTCGACTAAGATCGAGTCGAGACTTTATTTCGTTTTTTTAACGATGATCCGATGGGATTTGGTAAAAATTTGGGTCGATTTGATTCTTTCGAAATTTCGTAATCTCGGATTTCTTAAAATATTCAAAATTGAAGAATAAACGAATTTAAAAAAAAGAAATTATTTCACGAAATTTTAATTAATTTATTTCATTCAACGAATTAATTCATTTGTTTCAATTAAACAATTAATTTCATATTTAATACTGATTCAAATTCATTGTATTAATTAATTAATATAAACAAAAATTAATTCAATTTAATAATATTCTAACAAAAAAAAAAAAAAAACAAATCTTTTCGTTAGAATATTACGAAAAAAAATAATTTATTCACGATTTTTCGCGACGTATAAAATAAATTGGTTGGAAGTAAAAATAAACGTGGCAATAGTGGTTGTAAATCGTAAACTTCCCGAGGATCTCGAGAGTCAAATTAAAAGTTTATACGTTTCCCATCGTTCGGGAAGCCCGTGAAATTACTAAATTCCCAAGTGTGCCTTAAATAACAATAAAAAAAAAAAACGGAAAAACTTTTTTTCGTAAAAAAAAAAATGCTTTATTTTACTATCGATGCAAAATTAAATATTTTTTTACGACGTTCAAGAAGCAATGATGAGATCGTCGAAATATTACTGCATTTTTTTTTTTTTTTTCATTTTTTTTTTTACGACTTGGTAGTTTCTCCGAAGTTTCATCAAGAATTAAGGGGATCCGAGGAATTTGCGTATAAATTAAATTGTCGAGAGAGGAGAGCTGGAAAACGAGTGAGAAAAATCACGATTCCCATGGAGTTGGGTGAACGATTTTTCTCGAGGCAACGGAGCAAGATTTAAGGGGGCAAAAAAAAAAGAAGAAAATAGCGTGCAACGGACAGCACAAAAGAGAGCCGGTTGGAGAGTTTCGCGAGGTATAATACTCGCCGTATGGACAATCGGAGAACTTACCTTGGATTTCCGCGGAGGGCTGCGTAGTGAAGAGCGTTGAAACCGGTGTTGTTCGTCCGGGTGATGTCCGCCCCGTGGTCCAACAAAAGAGTCAACATGTCATCCCGTTTCTTCGTTATTGCATCATGAAGAGGAGTGTCTCCTTCGGCGTCCTAAAAATAACCCAAAGAAAACGACCTCTTACACCCTTTCGTATTTTCAACAATTTATTTATTTATATAACTAATGTAAATTTTATTAAAATTACTTTCGTCAAATTGTTTATCGATTAGTGGATAGCGAATTGTCACTCGAATACAAAATTAATTAATTGTTTTGTTAAATATTTAAATTGTTGACTTATTATTATTATTATTATTATTATATTTTGTATTTTTCGTTTATATTTATTTATTTGTAGATAATAAAATATTTATTTGATATTATATAAATTAATTTATCGCATTTTTCAACATCTGAATTATTGAATTTTTATGATATTTATATTTAATGAATTATTTAATCGTAATCAATTTGTCCATATTTTTGTATGTTCGATATCTGGTTTTTTTTACTGGAAAATTATTAAAAATGTACAAATGAATTCATTGAATTCTCGATATTTGAATGGTTGAATCTTAACATATTTTTTTTATTAAATATTACATGTATTTGTCGATCTATTAATAACAAATTGTTATTTAATTATATGTTAATAATTAAAACGAATAACGTTATTGATATATAAATAATAATACGTAACGAAAAAATGGTTAACAACGAATCATCGTTGAATTATAAATTGATTGTTCAACCGATTGTTCTTTTATTATTATAAAAGTCATCTAAAAAGGAGTCGAAAAACTACGGGAAGCAATAAATAAACGACTGTCCACCAACGCTCCCCATCCACCGAATCCCCGTCGATCGAACATATCGAAATCATCACCGAGCGAAGGTTCCCTAATGGCGAGAGTTTTCGAACCCAACTGGACAAATAATGGAGACATCAGACGCAGATACTTTATGGGTTCAGTTGGAAAAATCCTTTGTGTAACTCCAATAACCGTGGTAGATAAATCCAGGAACCTCTTTGGCTCGAACTAAGCCCAGCAGAAGCTTTTTACTTGTCTGTCTGTGAGTATGTGTTATCTATATATAGGGTGTCCTACTTGAGGATTCTTGGAGGGCGAATAACGAAATCAAAAAACGTTGTCCAAGCTGAAGGTCAATCCGTCACTCCAGTTGACGTTTGGGTTTGTTTGGGTTAATGAAAAAACGACTTCCAAGATTACGGTCACCATGAAAAAGTCCAGCAGTCATTCGCCATCGAAATAAACTAAAACTTCAAGATGAAAAGAACCCAATATCAGGTTTGTTTGGGTTTGTTTAGGTTTGTTTGGGTTTGGTTGGGTTAATGAATAAACGACTTCAAAGATGACGCCATGAAAAAGTCCAGCAGTCATTCGAGATCGAAATAAACTAAAACTTCAAGATGAAAAGAACCCAATATCAGGTTTGTTTGGGTTTGTTTAGGTTTGTTTGGGTTAATGAATAAACGACTTCCAAGATGACGGTCACCATGAAAAAGTCCAGCAGTCATTCGCCATCAAATAAACTAAAACTTCAAGATGAAAAGAACCCAATATCAGGTTTGTTTGGGTTTGTTCATCAAGGTGTGACCAAAAAGCTAGGAGTTTCTAAAGCTGTAAATATCGGTCACCCTGTACACCCACAGACACGAAACTCCACGTATGGGTAGAATATAGAGGAGGTTATTGGAAGAGAAAATAACACAAAGCCGAGGGGTTGGTCCGGGTCCTCAGGTGGTGGCCATCACGCGCTATAAAACCCGGCGATGCGTCACTCCCCCTAACAGGACACAGAGACCTGCAGAATTGCAGTATTCCCAGTTACGTTGGAGACTTAAGTGAAAAACGTTGAGGAAAAGTGATGATAGTAGGAGTGAAAAGATCGAACGTCAAGACTCGATTCTTCGGTGTAATCTTCTACCTACAATAATCGAAAGTTCCATTGGGTTTGGAAAAGTAGCTGAAGAGAGAACACCTATCACAAGAACGATGGTCTTGTCCAAAACTTGATGGTCCATTTTCCTTGATGGTCCGTTTGAACAAGCTAGGGTTTTTCCTAGTTTACAACGTCATCGGTACTTCCCACCCGATAGCTAGTCAACGTATCCAGTTTCATCCTGATGATAACGATGACTACAAAAAAAAACCCCCCAGGAGCTGCGCGGAGAGCCGATGAGAAGGTGGAAGGTACAAACTCTAATGCAAATGAGAAAAGACAACATCAACGATGTCCCAGAATTAGATCTTCGAGAATAAGGATATCCAGCAAAACGTCAGACAATGAGGGATCAACCTGGTAGCTCCAATCAGTCAGACCTACGAGTTTTTAGAGCCAACGTCATGATGCCTGACACGGTTTCTCTTCCTCTATCTCTCGTTAGAACCCTCCATCAGCAAAAGTGTGTAACCCACCGGTTTGGATACTGCAGACTCTGCAGACTAGATATCACGTTGTACCTCCTAAGATGTGCGGGTACCTGGTATGGTTAAGTATATATATCTGAGGAGGATCGAAAGCTTCCTGATTGCACCGCAAATATTGACTGGGCTAATTTTCTCTCAGGAATCTACGAACTCGTTTAACCAACCCGGCTCTTATCGAAGGTGACGAACTTTTGGCCTAATGAGGTCTTGAAGATGTCACAGGGAGGTAGAATCAAGCTAGGAATCCAAACAAAGTGGAGGCTTGATTTATGATTCTAGGAAACAGGAGGTATCGATATTTTGCTGTATCCATTTGTCCAAGATGATTGAAAGCTTCCATCCGATGATACAAAAGATTCTGTTGAATCAGGCACTCCTTTTGCCCGATGTGCAGCACTGGTCCGTTTGTACGGATGGATAACGAGTCTCCAGGAATCAGAAAGAGAAAATGAACGCTGAAGCTACGAAGGAGTTCTTGTTTGTTACCAGGAATATCGAGAGGAAGGTTTTTTACTGTGTTGGAGGACCGTGGGGTGAAGAAGTGTAAACCAGCCTGGTATGCGGGTCGGGTACCAACTCTACCCGGTACCTAAGAATCCTACTGAGCAAAAGGTGGCTAAGAACAAAGAGACGACGACGGTGGCAAAAAAAAATTTAAAAAAACGAATGGAAGAATTCTGAATCCGTGTGTTCAACACTAGAATCTTCGGCTGAGCTTTGGCTGAGCACGTTCACGTGCATCCGGTGAAGAAAGTTCCACAACGGCAACTTTCATGCAGGCTGAGATGAAAACGTGTAGGCGTAGTTGGGCCAACTCGTTACACGAGTCGTGCCTCGACTGTATCATTGTGAATCGATCCAACCTTCGTACTTGTTCACCTTTGGCTAGACGAGGAATCATCAGAGTCAGGAAAAAACAAGGTTCCACCGACCAGTGTTGCCAAGTGTTGCAATTCTAACTACTCATTGACACCGTGAATTGGAAGGACCAATTATGCTGGAACTTTGATGTTGCCATCGTTAGAATACAACAAAAATTAGTTTTTCCAATCAGCCGCTGTTCTTTTTTTCCTCCATTTAAAACCCTAGGATTGAAAATCCTAAAATACAACCTAAATCAAATTTCCTGATCACCAACGCTTCTTTTTTCGTCTATCGAAGGCCCTAGGCTTCCAAACCCTAAAATTCAACCAAAATCAACATTCCCAATCACCAACTTTTCTTTTTTCGTCTATTCAGAATCCAAACCATTTCTATCATTACCTTTAGAAATCCTAGTTCCATTTTTGACTCCAAAAGAAAAAGAAAAAAGGTTTCGGCTGTAAGATCCAACGATGAAAGTTCGAAATCAATCCCTGACGTTCGAAGCGACATTTTCGTAAGCTCGTTACCGGGTAGTAGAAAAGTTCACTTCTGTTTGGAGATCCGATGACCCGTCAAGGTATACCTGCCTAGTTGATACCCCATGAGGGATTGGATTCTATTGATCGTTCGCGTTAGTTAGGCGATGCGTTACATCGGAATTGCTGTGCCAACAAAACTGTCGAGGGATAATGGGGCGTAGGGAGGAGTAGAATAGAGAAGAGGATCCTCCTGTTTATGAATTTGACGAAGCGTTAAATAAATGCAGAGGCACTGGTCTAGATGGGTGACGCAAATGAGAGGAGAGATTGGGTAGGAACTATCACTGGGTTGGTCGAATGTCTCTTTCAATCTCTGGGTTGGTCCGATGTCTCTTTCCATCTCTCTCTTTGAATTCTGTTGACTGGTGAGGTACGAGGGAACGTTAATGACGAGGAGGGGTGATTCCGTAAGCAAGTCACTGTAACGAAACGATGTATTTGCTTTGGGCAACGGGAAGTGCGGGCCAAACGGTCCACACTCAAAATAAACATGCAAATTAATAATTGACGTCAATTAGCATGTGGCCTCGTATGACTGAGGCTACACCGAAACTACAGTTTCAAACGTACGTACGTATATTTCTACCGATATCATGATTGTTCAAACTATTTCGTAAACCCAAACCAAAGCGAATACAGATTTCTTTCGATTAGCCGTGTCGTGTTGTTAAGTTCCATCTCTCCGTTTCTCTCTTTCGGTCCTTCTCGTTCCATGCTACATCTGCCAGTCTTAACACCCTCCAGGGTATACCCGTGACCTCCGGCCACCCTCTAGGGCCGTATACACGCATTAGGCTCACCGAGATGTACGGCTCGCGCATAATGTCACGTTTACGCTTGACACTTGTCATTAGTGGTGATAATTTACGATTAACGCCCCGCGACTACGCTGGTACTAATAAATACAAATGGCCTCGAGGATCCTCATCCAACTGAGCCAGCTTGCTCTATCGCGAGAGACGTTCTTCTCCTCCCCTTGACACCTAGTTGCTGAGTCGTTAGGAAACTACAGATTCATCACAAAAACGTCAACGATTTGACTGCTCGTTGAAGTTTATTGGTCATTTCGGCAGTTTGGATACTTTATCCAAGTTACCAAGCGATTGCCGCAAATCTGGATTAGATAACAGACCAATCGTTGATACAAATGGTCATCCCAATTGGCTTCCTCGTAATCAAATTCCAATCAAACAAACCCAAACAACCTTCGATCCAAAAAGAACATTGAATCAAAAGATCCAAATGGTAGAGAATAACGGTTTACTCTCACCCGAATCATTGGAATCCATCAAGACTGACTGGGAATACCTCAATGGAAACCAAGCGATAGAATCGATACGTGGACCCAATGCAGACTGGAGCGCGGTTACGAGTGGATGAAGCTTTACGGCGGAGGAAAGTTTTAACGGTCAAACGATTCGGTGGAAAAGTTGGTGCGGAGGCTTTTGGACGAGGCGGAACGAGGAGTGGATGTTACGAGGGTTGGAACGAGAGAGGGACGAGATGGCGTCGCGACGCCAGGAGCGACGGGCGACATCATCCATCAAGAAATCGCAAGGGGGTAAACCACCCCCGCCTTCCCAACTGATCTTTCAACCCCCCAATTGATACCCCAATCTCACGAATAGACGAATCCACACCCACAACGTCAAGAATCTTTGTCCGTTCCTATCCGTTCTATCACCGGCGTCGAAATGTCTCTCTTTTGGTCTCTCCGGAGAGTGCCACTGGATGAACGGCCAGGAAAGGATATCGACGCGGCCTTGCCTACAGGATGGAAATAACGCTTTGGAGGTTCCACCTCGTCGTCGACGATCCTTCGACCCCGTCGATCAACCCATCAAACCGTCATCGACGATCAGGATCACCACGCGGTTTCTCACCCACCGGTACAATCATCCATCAAAGAAACGTGGCGAGACTTCGTCTCTTCCACCCTCAATACCTACACCAACCTTTATTCCTCATCCAACCTTTGCTACAGTGATTTATCGATCGACCGAATGACGCGAGTTATCGTACTCCTCTGTCAGTTATTTGTCACAATTTAGGCAACTTTCGATTCATCCACGCGATCAAGGATACCTCCTTTTTTATCGAACGAAATATCGCTCGCTATTAATCTTAACGATCTTAAGCTGATGAAATAAACAAATCCTTGGAAACTCAAATACTTCAGAAATTCTTAAGCACGAATCTTGAATATAAATCTAGTACGAAAGAAAACTAGAAATCCCTAAAATTGATGATCCAAAATTGTCGTTATCGTTTTTATCTGTTTATACAGATATATTTTTCTAACCAAACGGTGGAGCTTTCTGCTGACGATGGCTGAAGGAATGTTTACAAGATAAAAGTTCAGAGTGTACAAATATATACACGGTTTTTTCAAGGGTCCTTTTCTACGGTCACCTGTTTGTGAAATACGAGAATACAAAGGACCATCGAAGAGCCAAGAAATCCTGGTTCTATGGAGGCTGGAAAAGAGGAAACGCCAGCTTGGTACCGGAAGTGGTGAAAAAAAAATCGAAAAAAGTGGGGATGGATAAAACAAAAAAAAAGAAGATCCAAACCGGAAATACGCGAAGGTCTTGAGGGTTAGTTACGTTTATGGTCGTCGTCTCGTGATAATACAGCTGGTTGAGAACTAGGAGAAAGGATATCATTCGTAGGACGTAACGCCGTCACCGACACTCTCCAGTTTTCCAGGAGGTCCTCCACTTTCGAAAACAAGGAGGCTCTTTCTCTTCGCCTGGCGTCGAAGCTGCTCTCGGGAGTTTACGATTCCTGAGGCAGCCATAACTTCCCCTCACTCGACGATTCATAAAGCAGAGAACCTCCTCCAAGAGGAAGGAAGAAGCCTAGTTGAGAAAAGACAACAAGCTTGGTATACCTGTACACCGTTTTAACCAGCCTGGTGTGGGAATAAAAATAAGAAGAAACGAAGGAGAAAACGCCAGCTCGAAATGCCAGTTGCAGTGGGCAGAAAGCGTGGAAGAGATTCACTGGTTGATCAAATGATGATCACTTCAACGCTGTAGCCACGAAAATGTCTTTTAGCTTGGTAGCTATCAGGGATCGTCATTTCCGGTGGACCAAATAGGGTTGGTTTGGGTCTGACAGTACTGGGATTTATCCAACAGGCGTCATTGATACCAGGCTCTTGACGGATGAGGCAAACCTTCGAAGTCGAACTGGACAACTTCGGAAAAAGCCAACTGGACAAATGGACAATTGGATCAAAGAACTGGACAAAAAGACACTTGGGCCAAATACAAGCTGGGCAGCAAGACCAGAACCTTGATGGATGGAACAAACCTTCGAAGTGGAACCGGACAAATTTGTAAAAAGCCAACTGGACAAACGGACAATTGGATCAAGGAAGAACTGGACAAAAAGACACTTGGACAAATGCCAACCAGCCGAAAAGGTCCTAGAGTAAAAAAAACAACTGGAAAAGAAGGCCTAAAAGATTCGACTGTCTGCTGCCTCGATCATACATCCTAAAGACAACCGTCATTGTAAAAAAAACCTTAAAAAATCGGAAAAAAATTATAAAAATCGTGACCCTCGCGTGACCCAATCCACGGTCATCTTTCTACCGTCCTTTTGGTCGTGGCTTTGGAAAATCGGGAGTCCACGGTTACTCGATAAATTTCACGAAATCGTTGGAATATTCGATGGGTACCGAAACTCGGAGACCGTCCAAGCATTGACTCTCGCGTAGCTCTCGTTTCCGTTCTTGGTAGTCTTCCAAACTATCGCAATCCACTTTTCGTCGGAAGATCCTCGACGAGGGACGTCGACATTTTCCAGGACTGCGGAGGGGGGGGGGGGGGGGGGGGGGGGGGGGGGGAAAGCCAATGGAAATAAAGTATAGTCGAGTAAAAAGCTAGCTGGAATGTTTCACGAAGTTTTTATCATTGCCAATAGCCAATGAGTCGCCACGATCAAACAGCAACACCTGGCCTATTGGAAAAATTCATTATTTCAATGCCATCAAAAAATAAGATCGAAAATAGCTGAAAAAAAAGTTATCTGGTGGAGCAAAAAAGAAAAATAGGAAAACCACTTGTTAGTGGGGTGAACAAGAATGAGCTATGACAGATTTTTCATCCATGAATTGCGTCCTGCCATTTGTCACTTTTTCTCATAATCCGAGCCAAGAAAAATGAACTCCTAAGCGATGGAGGTACGTTTGGACCACTGGCTTTTCGAGTCAACATCCATCATCAGCTTTCAAGGAGAATCATCATTTTGGATAATCTCCCAATAGGAAAGAATCCTTTGTCGTTCTGATGAACATTTCAACGAAAATTCTTTTATAAAAACGAAACTTTTCAAAATCCTCAAAAATCCTCAAAATCTAGAAATCTGATTGAAAAAATATTACGAACTTTCAAATAAATTAATACTGCAATACCCAAAACGCCAAAAATTAAAAAAAAAAAATCTGATCCAAATAAAAATAAAATCTAATTGCCCGGAAAAATAAAATATACTCATCACAAATAAATTTATTTTATATAAAAAATAAAAACTAATGAATAAAATCTACTCAGCACAAATAAACATATTTTATATAAAAATCATTATAATTGACTAATTTTTTCCTCTACCGTCTCCAAACCTAAACGAACCCAAACAAATCCTGAAAAAGTAACGATAAAGAGTTTCATTGCGATTCTTCAACAGCCAGCCATTTTTTTTTTTTTTTCCTTTATTTTTCCCACGACCCCGCGAAATACATTTGGTCTCCTCGGTTTCCTTTCTTTTCGAAAAAAACTTGGTCGGATTCCCGACGGAAAAATAATTTCCTCAAGGAGGCGCGGATGGCGCCGGTGAGCCGGAAGTTGCGCAGTTGTGCTTCGCGGAGCGAAAATTCAGCGTCTATGTGCACGCCAGGATAGAAGTGGAGGGGGAACGGGGGGGGGGGGGGGGGGGGGGGGCGTCCGCGGCGCAGGGGGGGGCGGGGGCCTCTTTCCTTTTCTCTATGCGCACTATCCGATCCCTCTTACTTCCACCGTCTTAGCTTTGTAATCCTTGCCTACTGATTTATGCGCGCGATATAATTCACGGATAATTCCGTCCGGGACTCCACGGCTGTCGTGCCCAAGCACCCAGCGATGAGAATTTCCCCGATGAGCACGAGATGAGAATGAAAAATAGGGGATGAAAAACGGAAAAAAAAAAAAAATAATTAAAAAAGAAAAAAAAAAACAAAAAAAATCTCGATGAGACGTAACACGGATACGAAAAAGTACTCATCCCGGTAGTTTAAGGCGTGGTTAACGTTCTGAGCCATAAAATATTAACGTACTGACGAGAATTTTTTAAAAATAAATATTCGTATATTTTTTAAAAATAAATATTCATTATGTTTTTTTCAATAAATAAATATTATATTTCTTTCGTAATAAATATAAATAATAGACATTTTTGAATAAATTAAAACAATATAATTAATTATTAATATAATTAAATTTATTAAATTTAAATTAATTTGAACAATTTAAATTTAATTTAAATCAAGTTAGTAAATTGAAACAATCATTTTACTGAGTATTGTATGGTTTGAGCAAACAATTTATCGTTTCCAATAAATATAAATAATCAATTTTGCGTATTTAAAAAAAATACTTTTTAAAAACGATTCAACGTATCTCGATTTTCCATCAATAGAAATTGATAAAAAAATAAAAACATTCTTTATTCACTTCGATAATCAACGTTTTGATATTATTTGCAATTTTGGCTTACGAATATTATTTAACAGAATAAAAAAATTGTTATCAATAGAAATTAAATAACAATTTTTGCCATTCTATTACATATTATTCGTAAGCCAAAATTGCTAAAAGTATCGAAACGTTGATTATCGAGTAAAAAAAAATAAAAAATTGTCGGAAATATCCAGAGATGAAGTGGATGACCCCACGTGACCTACATACTCGACAGGGATGCATTGACGATTATCGTCCACCCGGATCACTTCGATACTACTCGTGCAGTCTTGAATTCAACGGTAATTTGTACCCACCCTCGTGAAAACCAAAAAAAAAAAAAAAAAAAAACAACATGTAGGAACTGTATATGCGATCCCCCACTCTTATACAGGGTGGACAAATTACGGGATTACCAAAACAATCATTTTTTTCATACTTAAAATATTAATTTAAATTTAATTAAAACTAACTGTTAAATCAATAACAGACGAATAATTATTCGTATTAATTCGATGTAAAAAAAAAATGACTTTGTTTTCCTCGATTTTAAATGTATTTTAAATGGGGTTTAAATACCTCCAACAAATCCAAAAGAAATTTTGTAAAGATCTATTTTTAATCGTTTATTTTTGTAATTTTTTTCTTGTCTGAGGAAAATTTAAAAAATTGCTTTTTAAAAATTATGAAATAATACAAAATGATGTATTATACGTTATGTGGTAAACGGAATATTGTTTAAATATTAAAATTACGAATTTGAAAAACAAAAATCGATAGATCGAAGGGAAAAAAAATGTCGGTGGGGGAAATTCGAGATTATCGAAAGACACCCGATATATTTAGGTAGCTGTACTAGATATACGCCCATGTGTGTATTATCCCGAGCCTCGGGAGTATATCCATGGCGATTAGAAATTCGCGGTGCTCGACGCCATAAAAATAAAAGTGGCAGAGCTTTGGTACGGGTCTGCCATAGAAAAAGTGAGAAAGAGTGGGGGGAAATAGAGTCTGATCTCGATTTTTCCCTAAAACTAACTATGAAATATATAAAATTAAAAAAAAACACACACATTTTTTAGTCGCTTTAGTGTAAAAAAACATTTTTTGTTATTAATTGTAATTAATATTATATTATTATTACAGTAATAATTATAAAAATTATTATTAAATTATTATCGCTCAATAATACAAATTAATTCAATAAATGAATTATTGTAATATTGAGTATTTCGTATAAATTATTAATAATGGTAAAACATTCTTCAAAATAAAACATTTTCGTTGAGTTTCAACGCCGCAAACTTTTCAAGCTCATGAAAATTTTGAAAAAAAAACATTGTTTATATTTGAAACTTCGAATAAAAAATGCTTTGGATTTGAAATTTCGAAGAAAAAAATGTATTTCTGTTTGAAATTTTGAAAAAAGAAATATTACTTATGTTTAAAACTTCGAATAAAAAATGCTTTGGATTTGAAATTTTGAAAAATACATTATTTGGATTTGGAACACGGAAAAAAAAATTATTTCTGTTCGCAATTTTGAAAAAAAAAAAAACATTATTTACGTACAAAATTTGAAATAAAAAATTCTTAAGGTTTTAAATGAAAAAAAAAAAAACAAAAAAACTTTAATGTTCGAAATTTCGTAAAAAAGCATAATCTGAAATTAAAAAAGCATTATATTCGTTTGAACGATGAAAAGTTCGAGTTGCCAAAAAATGGGGATTCAACTGTACGGAGAAATCCGTAGAGGAAGAAGGGTAGAAGGGAAAAACCGCATCACACATTTTCCGTGAGTCTCGTTGAGGCCATAGTTATCCAACGGCACTCTTGCGTGGCGTGTGTGTTCGCTATGTTTACGGGGGCATTTACTGCCCGTAAAGTAGCACCTAACCGGACCCCACAAGCGCAACCCAAACACGGAGAACGATTCTAACCTATACAGCGGAACTAATACTGTCATAGATCGGACCCGAGCTCTGTTTCATCCCCTAACCCCTTTTTCGAATGTTCCACCCTCGACCCCCGAAAGCGAACCCTCTTCGAAGAGCGGGGTCCATTTTGGAGCCCACTTTGAGTCCTCCGGTGGAGAACGGGAGTCCTGAATAAACCGAGCTCTCAAAACGTACCTTCGCCTCGCCGTCTGACCACATCCTTACTACTACTACTACTCTCGATACTTCGAGGAGCAAACCTCCCTTTTCTCGATCTTTTATCGCTCGGTATACGACCCCATTTGCTTCCTCGCTACTTTTTGAGAACCCTCCGACTAGTCCTCACCTCTGACTCAACCTTGGTATTTTCTCACACACAGGAATCTCCGTTCACCATCGCCCAAAACTTTCGAAACGATCTACCTCGAAACTCTGATTTATACTTCGATTTTTCAAATGTTTATCATTTTTTATCATTTTCATTTATGATGATTTTGATTTTTTTGTGATTTTTTTGTGTTTGATGATTTTGAGTTTTGATGATTTTGAGTTTTTGTGATTTTTTTGTGTTTGATGATTTTGAGTTTTGATGATTTTGAGTTTTTGTGATTTTTTTGTGTTTGATGATTTTGAGTTTTTGCGATTTTTTGTTTTTAATGATTTTGAGTTTTTGTGATTTTTTGTGTTTCATGATTTTTATTTTTTGTGATTTTTTGTGTTCGATGATTTTGATTTTTTGTGATTTTTTGTTTTTGATGATTTCGAGTTTTTATGATTTTTATTTCTTGTGATTTTTTTTTTTGATAATTTTTTATTACAATTAATTAAAAAAAAAAAAAACAAAAACCAGAAAATGCAAATAAAAACTCACATTTTATATATTTAAACTTTTCTATGATTTTATATTTAAACTTTTCTATTTTATAAACTTTTCTATCTTTTATATTTAAACTTTTCTATTTTATATATTTAAACTGTTCTATGAGCGAGTAAATAGAACATTCCGTAAGTTTTCCAACAGCGATGGTTAATAAAAATATGAAAAGTGCCAAAGCTGTTTAAATAAGTGAAAACTGAAATAAAAATGGTAGTTCGAAACGTCTGAAGTCTTTTAAACGATAAAACGATATTTCAAGCAATTAAGAAGCGTCATTCGCAGCTCTCATTAAAATCAATCAAAACTGGGGAATCTCGGAGACGTTTTTTTTTCTCCTCTTTTTTATTTTTTTTTCTCGAGTTTTTTCTGCGGATTGGAAAGTTTGGACTGGCGATGGAAAATTGTTAAGGGGGCGCTGGATCCCGGAGTCGTTGAATATTCCAGAAGCTATATTCGAGATGATAACTTGCAGCTACGTTTTTACGAGGGGTCTTAACTTTGCTTCGATACTGGTCTCGCACGTGCGCCACGTTCCTATCCTCGTGCGATAAATGAGACCGGGGACAATTTCAGTCTCGCGTGTGTCTTATAATTCCTTGAGATCGTGACGGACCCGCTTCTACATCCTGGCTTGCACGATTGTTGTTCATTTTCCGGTTATTCTCGTATTTGGAAACTCAAATATTTAGTTACTTGAAAATTTCGTTAATTAATTGTTTATTTACTTAAATATTCAGGTACTTGGATATATGTTTGATTGGTTATTTATTTGCTTAAATATTTCATTAATTGGTTACTTAGTTACTTAGTTGTTTAGATATTTCAGTATCTAGTTGTCTAGTTACTTAGATATTTGTTTAATTTGTTAATTATTTACTTAGATATTTCGTTAATTAGTTGCTCAGTTACTTAGATATTTCATTACTTAGTTACTTAGTTACTTAAATATTTTGTTAATTAATTGCTCAATTACTTGGATATATTATTATTTAGTTTCTCACTTACTCAGATATTTAATTAATTAATGAATTAGTTACTTAAATATTTCGTTAATTAATTAATCACTGACATAGATATTTATTTATTTAGTTACTTTGTTACTCACACATTTCAGTACTCAAATACTTACATACTCAGTTATTAACGTACTTAAATATTTATCAATTTCAATGTTTATAAATTCAAACAAACTTCGTAGCCCCGACGTAGAAAAAATAATCAATTTAATCGTTCGAACAAACAGCAACGATAAACACTTTTTACATATCCTTTCGGGATCGATCTATTTCGAATCCACGTCACGACGTTCTACCCCCACTCTCGAAATTTCCTGGTGGGGGTAGAACGAAATTTAGGAAAAATAATCGAACGGTGCTCGCACGTAGGCGATAAACGGGAGGAATAAAGGGGTACGCAAATAGAACGAATCGTCGATTCGCAGTATTACGAAAGAGAGAGAGAGAGAGAGAGAGAGAGGTATCTCTCTCCAAGTAGTTAGAGTCAGTTTACGATCCGACATAATGGAATTCGTCGAAACTGGAGAGAAGCGAAGAGAGTGTAGTGGAGGGGGTGGAGGAACGAAGAAAAGAGATGAAGAGAGTGGGGGAAGGGGGGGGGGGAGGTACGTGCATTCCTGAACAAAGTAAGAACTACAGAAGATAAGCTTGCAGGTTTGAATTGCGGATAAGTCGTTCAACCGAATCTCCGACTGCATACGTAATACTGAGGACCCCGTACCCCCTCCCTCACCCTTTATCGTATTCATATATGCGTAAGCAAGTACGGGCTGATTCGAAAAGTGACGTTCGAAACGAAAATCCAAACGCCTCGTATCTTTTTTACGACAAAAAAAAAAACGAAAATTTTTCTTTATTTATTTATTATTTATTTTTCATTTTTTTGTTCGTAATTTTTTGAGGTGAGGAAAGTTCGAGGGAAAAGGAGAAGGTTGGTAATCGTGAAATTGAGACAAAATGTGGACGAGTATCGATACGCGGTAGTTAGATCGAATTATTGACGTTTGTTTTTGGATCACCCTGTATATTAATGATTAAAACGGATTTTTTTTTGTCATTTTTTGAATCACTCTGTATATGAACGATTAAATATCCTTTTTTGAGGTTAGTTTTTGGATCACCCTGTACATAAGCCGTTAAATCTTCTGTTTTGACCTCTTTTTTTGAATCACCCTGTATATAAACCGATAAACTTACGTTTTTGAGGTTAATTTTCACTCCAACCTACATACAACCATTGAGATTTTTTTTTTTGAGGTTATATTATCAATCAATCCCATATTTCATTGACGAGAACGACTTTTAGAGGTTATATTTGGGTTCCACCCTGTAGATGAGCAGCCATGTACGAGCGCATTTATATAAGTTGGAGAAATAGGGAGAGCAAGGCATACGAAGTTGCGCTAAGGGTCTCTCCTGCACTGTATTGTAGAGGCGATGGTGGAGGGGAGGGGAGAGAGTCGAGGGGGAGGTTACACGAACGGAACAGGAGTGAGTAAAGCGAGATGAAAGCGCTTCGTACTCCGGCAACTCGAGCTGTAACCACTTTTAGCTACAGCGAGGGATGGTAACACATCGCGCCTCCTAGCGGTGACGCGAGGCCAAGTTTCTCTTCCCCCCCCCCCCCCCCCAACCTTCCGCCCTTCGCCGCGCCCCTTACTTCATCCGCCCTCTGCCGGCACCGTTATCTATCTCTCATCGTTAGGCTCTGATCTGTTCAACCAAAGTCCCTGGCATTGCAGCTTCTCCCCGAGCTCTGGACCAAACCCGAGAGTTCCCTCGATCCACGCCCGTAATCCTACCTGGATATCACACGGTCGAACGAGTTCCGAAAGCACTCGGAGACCACTTCCGTTTTCCCGTACAGGACGAGGGAAATGCTCTTACCACTAGTTCTTGGTGGAGCTGACTCGTGCTAAGACAGCGATCGAGGCGAGAGCCTACCTCGGCCTCGGGCTAAAGCCACCGAGCACGAGAATCGAGATTGAAGGCTTTCGAATCCCCCACTCTCGATATTCAAGGGAGGGGGTAAAACGAGATAAAAAAGAAAGGAGAGGGGTAAAAACCGTTGGAATGATTCGTTTACGATTGAGGAACGAACGAGCGATGCGTCGAGATTGGTTAGTCGTGTCGAGAACACTTTTGCAGAATCGAGGCGATGAGAGTCGGATTGAGAGTCGGTTGAGAGCCAAAGTGAGAGTCGTCGTCGAAGCGAGAGCCGGAGTGAGAGTCAGGTAGGAAAGTCAGAGCAAGACGGCGGGTGAGAGTCAGCGAAAATTTGAGTGAGAGTCAGTGAGAGTCAGTGAGAGTCGATGAGAGTCGATGAGAGTCGATGAGAGCCGAAGTGAGAGTCGATTACAGCCGAAGTGAGAGTCGATTAGAGTCGATTAGAGTCGATGAGAGTCGGTGAGATCCGAAGTGAGAGTCAATGAGAGCCAGAGAGAACGCTACGCGTCAATGATGTAATTTTCGTAACCGAGCAATTCGAACAAACGGGTACAAAATGCTCTCGCGTAAAAGCCCGAGAATTTTCAAGCATCATCCATACGTAATAAGCTCTCATATTTAGACAAGTGGATTACGTGAGTGACGGGACAGTCGGATTTTCAATGGCCTTCGTCCCTCCGATGTATCTCCGTAACAGCGATGGATCGGCCCTCCCCCTGGTCCTCGCCGTATACAAATGGAGTCGAGCCCTTTATGTGCGTGAATAGGGCGAAACGAATAAAGCAGATTTTACGGTGTTCGCCTCTTTTGTATCGTGATCCCCCTGTACATGCCAAAAGGTAGACGACAAATATACATTTGTCGCAGCACCAAAGAGTTTAAACGTACCAAAATTTCGGTCTCGTATGCGAGCTTCATTACGAAAAAAAAAAAAAATTAAAAAAAAAATGGATTTGCTAGCATTGTGCAACGACACGTTCGGGCTCTATCGAAAATCGATATATATGTACATATATATATATATACATATATAAACATTCACGGTAGATTACCCAAATGGCGTGATAATGCGAGACCACGAATCATTTCCAGGCGAAGCAATCATCGTACCCATAACGAGTAACGCCATCCACTCGGTTATCTACCGTTATTAAACCATTTTTATTATTCAAAGTGTCGGAATAATTGCTGTTCCTCGCGTTTGTTTGTTGTTGCAATTAACAAGATTGTTATTAACACTATTGATTTTTGGTTCTGACGGCTATGGTTCTCATCGTTGATTACTGGTATCCTTATCGACATCAACGCTTTTGTTATCAGTATTATCATTGGCATCGTTTTCATTATGAGTGACGCGATTATCATTATTAATATTATCGTTATCATCATTATTATCATCGTTATCATCGTTATTATGATCACCATTAGCATCATTATCATCGTTATCATCATTGTTATCAACATTACCATCACTATTAGCATCATTATCATCGTTATCATCATCATTATTATCGTTATCATCACTATTGTCATCGTTATCATCATTATTAGCATTATTATCATCATTATAATCGTTATCAGCATTATTATCATCATTATAATCGTTATCATCATTATCATCGTTATCAGCATTATTGTCATCATTATAATCGTTATCATCATCATTATTATCATCATTATCATCTTTATTATCATTATTATCATCATTATAATCGTTATCATCATCATTATTATCATCATTATCATCGTTATTATCATTATTATCATCATTATAATCGTTATCATTATCATTATCATCATTATTATCATCATTATCATCGTTATTATCATTATTATCATCATTATAATCGTTATCATCATCATTATCATCATTATTATCATCATTATCATCGACGTCATCATCATCGTTATCATCATTATAATCGTTATCATCATTATAATCGTTATCATTATCATTATCATCGTCATCATCATCGTTATCATCATTAATATCATCATCCTTATCGTCATTTTCATTATCATTATTATCATCGTTATCATCATTATCATTACTATCATCGCTATCATCATTTTCATTATCATTATTATCATCGTTATCATCATCATCATTTTCACTATCATTGCTATTATCTCTATCATCATCATCATAATTATCACTATCGCTACTATTTTCACTATCACAAAAAAACACAAATAATTATCACCGCGATATCAATAGCTACAAACATCAGGAGATAGTTCGAAAAGCCAACGCTTCGGGATTCCCATTATCGTCGAGGCTCCTCCAAACGGAGAAACCACGTTCGATCTTCCCGGGTTCAGCCGGGAAGCATTACTCAATGGGATCTCCCACTCCGGTACTCTCCTTTCGCCCATTCCTCGTTCGGGTCATTCGGGTATTTTACTTATCAGGAGCTATAACACGCGAGAGAATGGCTCTTCATCAATCTAAATTCGACGAAGATAGCCTACCATCGAGAAAGAGAAAGAGAGAAACGTTTCGTAATGGCTCGAGTGGAAATACGTCACCACCGCTGTACGCCGATTCCTATACGTGTGTAAGGACGCGCATGCGCATACTGACGGAAACACCGTCACTGCTCGAACCATTTCGGTGGCATTAAATTTCTGAACTTCCTTTATACTCCGAATGTTCGAGAATCCACCTCCCGGACTTCGAGGATCGTTATTGTCGATCGCCAAAGTACTCAGGCTCTGAGTTATGTATTTTTCTCGTTTTCTAACCTCCCCCCCCCCCTCCTCCAGCCGATTTCTCCGGTGAATTCGAAACTACGAGAAAATTTGCCAACTACGCGTATGCATGAACGTTCACCGTCGAATATCGAATAAAGTATCGGGTCAATGAATCTCCAGACCCATTGATCAAAGCTAAACTCACTTCGACCCAAATAAATTAACTGAAATAATTAAATACAGAATAAATATTCGACGTACGTTTGATGTAGTTAACGAGAGCTTCGACAAAATAGTTTTTTTCAGGTTTTTAAAGCTAACATCGATTTTTCCAAATTTTGTGTCGGTAGCTTTTGGTTTTTGGTTTTTTTTTTTTTTTAATTATGGGACTCGTAACGAAAAAATGGATGATATTTTTCGAGACTTTGTTTTTTTTCGTTACAAGCTCTTTGATTAAAAAAATAGAAATTGTATGAACTGAATTAAAATTTGGTTGATTAATTAGCTGACGAAGAAAATTGACGATTCGTATTTACATTATTGATTGGAAAAATAAAATTCATTTAGGAAATCTTGCAAATTTATTGACATTTGAAAAATTCATTTTGAGATCGAATTAAAACGCAGCTACGAAACATTGGAATTTATTTTCCAATGTTACGTAGCTGCGTTTTATTTGATTATAATATTAATTTTTTTAAATGTCAATAAATTTCAATGTTTCGTAGGTGAATGTTATTTAAGCAATTAATATTGTAGATACGAATCTTTTAGTTTCTTCGTCATCGAATTAACTAGACAAATTCCTTATAACTCGAAAAAAAATTCGATTAAACCAAAAATATCAATAAATCAAAAAAACGTAAAAAAAAATAAAACTTGTATGACGACTGCTGAAACATTGAAGGAAAAGAGTGACCAAAAAAACACGATAGCTGAAATTTCCATCAATGTAAAAAAATCACGATGTCAAAAGAAGTTAGGTTACGTTTTACGTTTATTCGTGTATGAAACTCAAGATCATGGGGAGTAAACCCCAAACCCAAACAAACCCAAACAAACCCAAACAAACCCAAACAAACCCAAACAAACCCAAACAAACCCAAACAAACCCAAACAAACCCAAACCCAAATTCCACGAATACGAGGAATTGAACATTGCATTATCATCGTTATCATTGATAATGATAACGATGATAATGATGATGATAATGATGATGATAACGATGATAATGATGATAATAATGATGATAATGATGATGATAACGATTATAATGATTATAACGGATACTTCGGTTCGAGTAAAGTTTGCGAAAGCCTAAAATACGGAATGGACAACGAAACGTGTACGAGAGGAACGGAGAAGGTTCAAGAACGATGGTAGGAAGGAAGTTTGGTACGAAGTGAGTGAAAAGAGAGCGACTAAACAAAGATGAAACGATAGATGATGGAAAGAGGGTGAAGACGCGTGGAAGAGCAGAATAGTGGACCAGGGAATGTCCAATGATGGTCTCCTTTGATGCCAATGAGAACTGTCCAGAGAGAAAGAGAAAGAGAGATCGAAAGAGAGAGAGAGAGTAACGTCCGTTGATCCAGCTAATTGACAATGTTGAACGTTTGAACGTCGCGGAGAGGTTAAACGCGTAACTGAGTCGGTTGAATGATCTCACTGATGGGTGTTGAACACAGGTAGAGATCGTCCGACTGGTAACGCGCTTCGACTGTTTGCGCATAGTGTTAATTCGCGGTGTTGGGTTCGTTCGGAAGGTTCGGTAGGGTTGATGCGCCAGGGCAATTGCAGTTTACGATAATACAGCCCCGACACCGAGGCGACACTCGTTGACTAATGGCAACTGATGGACGCGCTATGGATGACCTTTTCCCCCTCCACGATCGAAACGACCCTCCGTTTCATCCGGGAATCCGCCGAGTCCGCAAAGTTTGACCAAGGATCATCCCGCTGTGGTGGACTGACCAAACCGTTCGGTTCCATCTCTTTGGCAAACCTTATCATTTACGGCCGAGAGACTCGAATTACCCGATTATCGTGTTCTCCTACGAGTATACGATACTTTCGTAAACGATTACCTATCCGGCAGCTTTGACTGTTGGGAGTGTCGAATCGAACGAAAACTATGTTGGGGTCCAACGGTTCAACGGTCCAACCAGTGACGGGAAGGTTGGAAATGATGTTTGGGAGGATCGGGATCGAAATTCGGAGCGAAATGTGGGTGAGAGTCACTCCGAAAGTCTAAAAATCGTATGAGAATGGGCTCGCGCTCCGAGGATCCTCAGTAATTTTGCACTTTCGGCAAAAACTCGGGCATATTCGTTATCAGCGGAAAATTTCCGATCGAATATACCCTTTTAATACTTAAAAAACGGAAAAAAAATTTTTTCGACCTCCCAGGCCCGTTTTGCCGGAATCTCAAAAATCACGATTTTTCAAAAGGTC